>WEKY01039078.1:61320-146818 GCA_013390045.1 Picathartes gymnocephalus
GAACGGGGATGGGAACGGGAACGGGAATGGGGATGGGAACGGGAACGGCGTTGGGAACGGGAACGGGGATGGGGATGGGAACGGGGATAGGAACGGGAAGGGGGATGGGAACGGGGATGGGAATGGGAACGGGAAGGGGGACGGGAACGGGAACGGGGATGGGGATGGGAACGGGAACGGGAGCGGGGGTAGGAACGGGAACGGGGATAGGAATGGGAACGGGGATAGGAACGGGAACAGGCAGGAATGGGATAGCCGAGATACACCAGGGTGGATCTATGGATGAGATCAGGGGTGGGACAGTGGGAATGTCCCGGGATGGACCCAGGGCTAGAACCCGGGCTGGGAGTAGCTGGGATGTCCCGGTGTGGGTCACGGGATGGGGACAACCAGGATGTCCCGGGGTGGATGGAGCCGGGGCTGGGAATGGCTGTGATGTCCCAGTGTGGTCCTGGGGGACGTCCCCATGCTCAGGGACAGCTGTGAGCTGCTGTGGGCTCTGCACAGGGCTGTGACACAGCCTCAGGCCTTGGCGTGCCACAGGAGCAGCCCCGTGACATTGGAAAGATTCCGGACGCTTCGTCCTGCGGGACACGAAGGACTGGGGGGAACAGGGGCTGGCTCAGGGTCCTCTCGCAGACTCCACCCGTGGGGGACTGTGGGACCCGCGGTGTCCCAACCCTCCCGCAGGAATTGCCATTCCTCCAACCCACCCAAAGCAAATCCACAATGGTGTCACCCTGCTTAAATACCCAAATCTTCGGGGTTTAACCCTGAAAGTTTAAAACCAAGGCGTTACAGCCCGTCCTGAGCAAAGGCAGCAGGATGGGAGCACAAGACAAGAGTTTAACCTCCCTGTGACATTATTCAGTGCCCACGGAATCAAACCAGACAAATAAACCCCAGACTCATGAATTGTGATGAAAACACCTTTTAAAAATGACGTTTTACACACAAGATCACGAAGGGACCTCAAACAACTCTTTTGGGGGAAAGCTGCAGCTGGGAGGGAGGGGCACTCCTCCTGATCCCCCTGGCTACAAATGATCCCTGAGTCAGTTTTCCTTCTGTGAGCACCCCACATAACACCGACCTTTTCCATCTCTCCCCATTAATCCCTTTCTAAACCCACTCCTACTTAAGCAGCTGCTACTCCCACTAACAGATGCCCATCGGAGGCAGCAAGAAAGAAGCAATAAATATCTACCATAAACTTGGGGTCTCCACCCTACGGGGCAGGAGGATCAAGGAGAGCCTGTGCACTAAAAATGAATAAAATAAGTAGGGAAACAGTTTCCTATCAGCCCACCGCAGCCCAGGATGTTTAGCAACGTTGCAGATCAAAGCACACGGGGTATTTACACTTCAATAAGGCCCTGAGCAAACAGATGGGTGGCTGATACCCTGCTCTGATTGCTCCATAGGAAGGCTGAAAAGTTCCATATTTCCAGTTGGATAATAACTTCCACAGGTGGTTTTTAAGACCTCGAGTTTGTGGGTTAGTTAAAGACAGGGTTTAGCTTCATGTGGGCACTGGCCTGAGTGGATCCTCCACAGAGAGGGAGGGCTTAAAATGAGGGGATTGGTTAAAACCATGTGTGGATCCCAAATCCATGCGATCCCAGACCTCTGCTCTCCATTTATGTCCCTGGACAATTCTTTTCACACAGATTTATCCAAACTCTACAGCAAAATCCCAGATTTTCCGCCCAAACCCCAGGGCCTGCAACATGAAAGCAGGAGCAGCACAGACAAAGACTGCCACAGTGGGGAAAACCCTCTGCAATGGAAGTACCTTATGGAGGAGGTGGGAAAGGGATTGATTAATTAATTATTAGGGATGCCTTGGCTTTAAAAGTCAGGTGGGGAAAACAGGGGCTGGGGTTGTCACTGTGGCATTTTGGAGAGGTTTCTTGTGCAGATGGTGAGTGGGAAGGCAGGTGAGATGTTGCTCCCCATCCTTAAGAGGCTTGGATGGGTTTTTATTCCACTTGCAGCAGGAAATAAAAGGTTAGAAGGAAGGAAAAGCCCGGGACAGGCAGCTCTGCCACCTTGGAGCTGAGAGGTGATGTCCCTTCCAGTGTCAGCTTTGGTGGCTTTCGGGAATTTCAACAAAGGTTTCTCTTCTTGACTCCAGACCCATCACTCATTTCTCTACAATTGCCAGCCCCGAATTCCCTTCCCCTGGAGCGTGGTTAAACCCTGAGGGTGGGGCCCTGCATATCGCCCGATACCTGCCTTTGTGTCTGTGTTTGCTCTTGGCCCCGCGGTTTCAAGGGAAAACAGCAGCTTTTGTTCCTTATCTCCTCTGGTTTTCTGCCTCCCCCGTGTCTCTGTATCATGTTTGGGCTGTGGTAATTAAATAAACTGTATTCCCAAAGCATTCCAAGTCAGGTTTCCATGGCTTTTCCAGCCTTTGCTGCTGGTGGTTTAACTTCACAGACCCCCTGGCCCCCTGGGCAGACAGGAAAACCTGAGGGCAGGACAGGAAAACTGCAGACCCAGGAATTGCAGCCTTGGTTTGCTGTTGTCCCTTGCAATTTGACACATCTGGATTTGGATGCAGCCGTGGATTTGAGGGGGCAGTTGCAAAGAAGGAGCCGAGGGAAATCATCCTTGAGGCTTCAGGGGGTGAGCTGGCAAAACCAAGGACCCCGCTGAGACAACACTGAGCCCAAAGTGCTGCCTCCGCACCTGGAACAAGCATTCAGCGGCCTCTGAGGTGCCATTCTGGGTGTAAATCACTCTTATCCCATCTCTCTGGCCACCAAATCCCATGGAGTTTAAAACCATGGCCATGGCCAAGGCCTTGACGTGCCTCACACAGGGACGGAGACAGCCTCGTGCCCAGCAATGAGCGAGATGATGGAGGGAGAGTTGGTGCTCACTGCTGTGCGAAAACTCATGGGTTTTTTGGGAAGAGCAGGATGGGAATGTGCTCCCTGCTCCAGGCAAGGCCAGCTCCGGACGCCCCACACCATCAGCACAGATAGAGGAGGGGGTGGACCCTGCAGGGATATAAACCCACCCTGCTGGGCTGGCGTGTGCAACTGCAGGTCCGGGCGGGGTAAGGAGAGGGGATTTCACTGCCCTGCTGCTCATCAGGCAGCTCAGGGCATGGGGGGAGGGCTGGACGTCCTGAGCTGCTCCACCAGCCCCAGGCAGGACAAGCCACCACGTCCCTGCCAAGCGCCACATCCCAAAACTGGGATGAAGAACCGTCGGGATTCACTCAGTGGCATCAGCCTGACAGCGCTGTGTATCCACAGTGGCACGAATGTCACCTGAGGCGTTGCCCGGGTGCACCCAGCTGGTTCCATGTCCCTGGTGTGGGCACTGGAGGAGCCTCTGTCCTGCCCCTGGTTGATCACCTGTCCTTGTTCCCTCTCCAGGACAGCCCCAGGATGAGGATTCTCCTCCTTGCCGTGCTCCTGGTTTGTGGTAAGTGCCCTGCTGTCCCCAGCCAGGCTGGGATCCACATACAAACCCTGAGTCTTTGTGCACAATTCAGGTTTTTGTTTAAATCTGGCAGTTTCTCTCTAGTTCTTCATGTAGAACTGCTGCAGTCCTGGAAGGCTTTGTGATGGGGAGGCTTTGGAATACTGAGATCCGTATTTATTTTGGGAGGCCCTGGAGCCCGTTGTCACTTTTCCTGCCTGTGCCAAGACCATGGCTGATCCTGGTGAGGGGGGATTGCAGTTTGCAGCACAGCAGAGCCAGTCTAGAGGGCAAAATATCTTGTGCCAGACCAAATCCAGAGGCTGTAAAAGCCAGACTGTAAAAGCCATCCTCCGTGTGAGGGTGGTGAGGCCCTGGCACAGGTTGCCCACAGAAGCTGTGGCTGCCCCAATCCTGGAAGTGTCCCAAACCAGGTTGGATGGGGCTGGAAGCAACCTGGGATAATGGAAGTTGTCCCTGCCCATGGCAGGGGGTGGAACAAGACAAACTTTGAGGTTCCTTCCAACCCAAACTCTTCCAGGATTCAATGATTGCATAATTCTGGAGGAGGGGATAAATCTTCTCGTGATTTAAGCCCTAAAAGTGCACGTTTCCCGCAATGCCAGACCAATTTATTGTCCCAGCCTGGTGCGAGGTGCAGGGAATGCCCCCTGGTTGCCCACTGTGCTCCGGCACAAGCCCATCCCGTGCCCCCGCAGGGCTGCTCCCGGCTGGCACCAGCGTCCTGGAGCTGGAGCGGATGATCAGGGCGGCCACGGGGAAGAGCGCCCTGCTGTCCTACAGCTGGTACGGGTGTTTCTGCGGCATCGGGGGCAGCGGCACTCCCGTGGATCCCACCGACCGGTGAGTACCCAGAACAGCGTCACCGCTCCCAGCCCCGGGTCCCTAAAAGCCCCTCGCTGGCAGCCTCCCAGCCCCGGGTGGGGGTTTGCACCGTTCTGCAGCCAAGCCCTGCTGCTGCCTTGCCGCCTCCTCCTCCTGGTCGCCTTAAATTTGAGGTTGGACCTTGCCCTGCCCTCCAGGTGCGGCGAGGGAGGTTTTGGGGGCCGCAGTTTGACGCGGTGTCTCCGCAGGTGCTGCCAAGCCCACGACTGCTGCTACAGGAGGCTGAGGGAGGGCAGGTGCACACCCCTGATCACCCCGTACAGCTTCACCTCCACCGACGGGCACGTCACCTGCAGTGAGTACTGCACTGCTCCCCGAGACACCTCATCCCCGGAGCAGGGTACCCAGGAGAGCATCCCCTGGCTCGGGCCAGCCCCATTCCCGGCCGGCTGGGATCATTAGCGATGTCGGCCTGTTGGGGAGGGCAAGCACCGGGACACGCTGCTCTTTCCCCTTCCCCCCCCGGTGGCTGCAGCCAGGAAAGCCACGGCAGGGCTCCGTGTTTCCCCCCCACACACAGGTACTGAGCAGAGCTGGTGCGACAGAGAGACCTGCCTGTGTGACACCGCGGTGGCCTCGTGCTTCGCCAGCACCCTGCCTTCCTACAACAATTCCTACCGCTTCTACCTCAAGCTCAAATGCCAAGGAAGCAAGCTCCAGTGCTGAGGAGGGGGAAACTGCACACAGAGTTCCAGATTGTGGCTGGTTTTTACCCCAGGAAGAAAAGCTTGGGTTGGGGGCTGAGAAAAGGCAGACCCCCCGAGGTTCCCTGCAAGGTGCTGCTCAGGGTGAGAAGAGCACACACACACCATCGATGGGCACCCACCAGTTCCTGCAAAGACACACCAGCTTCCTCTTTTCTGTCCCTTCCTTCTCTCTTGACTTCATTTCCCAGCAAAGATAATAAAGAGATACAATAAAAGGGATGCACACTGGTTCAACATGGTGTTTTTCTGTAAGGGCTGCCAAGATTGAAGCACTGCAATGGTGGCTGCCGAGTTTGGGGAGCACCTCTACATCCCACACCTCAGCCACACCCTCTGCCTGACACCCCAAAATGTCCATGGTCCCGACAGGGCTGGAATTCACACATCTATCCCAATGTGGAGCAATAAGTTTGGGGCACAGGGTGCCCAGAGAAGCTGTGGCTGCCCCTGGATCCCTGGAAGTGTCCCAGGCCAGGCTGGACAGGGCTTGGAGCAACCTGGGATAGTGGAAGGTGTCCCTGCCCATGGCAGGGGTGGCACTGAACGAGCTTAAAGGTCCTTTCCAGCCCAAACCATTCTGGGATTCTATGAATTTCTAACTCCTAACTCTGAAGGCACGTCCAAACAGCTTTGTGAGGAACATGAACAAAACAGTCCCAGGAATACAATAAGAGGCTTCAATCACAACGATTTTTAAGTTGTATATTAGTTTTGTGTTCTTCTTGTCCAGTCAGGACAACCTGAACCACAGCTCAGCACAGGCAGAAGCTCACAGGAGTATCCCCAGTATCTTCTGGGATATTTGGCTCTGGCACGTGAGGATTTTACTCAGAACGACACAACTGCTCTTTTACATCTATTTCCTGCTATAAACAATTCCAGACAAAGCATTTGATAGAAATACATTTTCTTATGCAAACACACTAAAAAGCAGGAAAATGGCATGAGTACATAAATTAATTGCATATGATTAATGAGGCAGTAATTAGACTGAGGAGCATTAACAGGCAATTCAGATAAGCACAAGGCACATGCCAGCCAGGGAGCATCACTCGTGACACCAGAGACAATGTGGAGCTGGAATCAGGGCTTGCCTGAAAACTTTGTCAGTGGAGGACAACAAAAAACTATTTTTCCAGCACAAAAGACACAGACAAACCAAATCAGTCTGGTATTCCATGACCCTTGGAAATAAGGGTTAAAGAATAATCATCCACAGAGGAAGGAAGATTTGACCACTTAAATTAGGCAAATGCTAATTTAGGAGGGCGGTTGACTGAGTGGTTTCTGCAGAGGGGTGTAATTACGGGGTGGAAAAACCACAAGGAGAGAAATAAAGGGAAGTTGCATTTTCTCACCTCAGTATATTCATTTTGCTTCTCTGTTTTTTCATGGTGAGTGAGGGTGTAATCATCCAGTGTCTGCCCAGCCTCGTGTCTCTGGGAACTGCACATTTAGAGATGCTTTCACTGTTGCCCATAGACTTTTCCCAAAGAAGTGATAACTCTCTCTAAACCCTCTTACACTCCCCTGAAAGTCCCAAACCTGCTGTGTCCATGCCCAGCCTGAACCAGAGCTGTTCTTTTCCACCCTGCTGCAGCTCCTTGGTGCTGGGGAGAGGAGAAGGCCCTTGAGCATCTCTGACTGAGTCAGAGGATGTTTGCTTCCTCCTGAGGCTGGAAGTGACGCTGCTTTTCCACTTCATCCCACCCAGCACCCACGCTATGTGTGGGGTACAGAGCTAGGGCGCTGGGGGATTTCTGACATTCCTCGAAAGGGGAAGGACAGCACCTTCTCTTTTGCAGGGAAGCCCAGTCAGCAAGACTTGGGTCAAAGGAGCCCCAGGCAGATGGAAGCAAACTATATAAAGCAAGCCCAGTTGGCTGCAGGGCACTGCAAGCCAGCAGGGTGTTCCCAAGGTAGGTGGGGATGGAGGATTGCTTCTCCTTCTTTTCCTTCTTTTCCTCCTTTAACCAGAAGCTGTGGTGCAAGCAGGGAGCAAGTGCCATGCTGGGGAAGCAGGATTGGAGGAGATGCTGCCTGAGACTCCAGCCCAAAAGAAGAGCAGCGGGTGCAGCCCTCAAGGGCTGAACATCCCTCCAATTTTTCTCCCTTTCCCCTGATTTTTGCTTTCTGCCACCCCTTCCCACCTGATTCCCATCACTTCCCATCCCTGACGCTTTGTGCTGAAACAACGGGCGCATCCTTACCCTGCTCATCTCTTCTAGTCCCTGGAGAGACCTCTGCTCCTGGATAAGGAGGGAAAAAAAGAAGAAAATGTTTGGTATAACAGGGAATGGTTTGGTTTCCTCCCCCAGAGCTGTCAGAAGGATGAACTCTCTCCTTGGTCTCACTGTGCTGTTTGCATGGGGTAAGCATTCTCTCAGTCCCAAGGCTCTCTGTACAGTTACATCCATTGAAATTAGGACCAGGCTGGTGATTCCTTCACCTCTCCCCATCACCAGCTCTCCCAGATGCGCAACAACTCTCCTGTGCCAAGCTGGGAACACATTTCCTCTCCATTGCACTATAATTTTTAAGACATCAACACCCTGGTGCCAATCTGGGGGCTGGAGGGATGGAGCTGCTATTGTGGGGGGCAGGCAATCAGTGTGATCTCCCCGATTTCCCCCCTCCAGGCTTGTCCTCAGCCCACGGGAACCTCTTGCAGCTGCACCAGATGATCTCAGAGGCAACAGGGAAAATTGCTCTTCTGCATTACAGCTTCTATGGCTGCTACTGTGGCCGCTACTGTGGCCTGGGGGGCAAGGGGCAGCCCAAGGATGCCACAGACAGGTGAGAAACCACTTAAAAACCCTCTGCCTCGACACGTTCATTAATATTTTTAAATTTGCGGGGGGAGGGGGAGAAAAGTCCATCCCTCAGAGCTTCGATCTCCTGTGCAGATGCTGCCAGCTCCACGACACTTGCTACCAAAATCTCCTGAACTACCACTGCGACGCCAAGACACGGCTGTACCGTTACAAGCGGCACCGTGGCACGGTCTTCTGCAGTGAGTAGAGCCCTAGAAAAGGAGGTGTCACCCCCCAAAGCTGGGGCTGACCCTGGGCTCCCGTTGTCCCGCAGGACAGGGCTCCCGGTGCGCCTACTTGTCCTGTGAGTGCGACCGCAGCCTGGCGCTGTGCCTGCGGAGAAACCTCAGGAGCTACAGGAAACACTACCAGTTCTACCCCAAGGCCCTGTGCTGATGATGGGAGCTGGGATGCGGGGCCGGAGCATGCGGGGGTCGGCGCCGGGATCGCCCTTCATCCCTGCCTGTGCTGGCCGCACCAGGTCTGCTGTAAATTAAATCAACGCGGAAATAAACAATGTTCTTGTTCAACGTCTCCGGTCCTCTGAGAGCCGCTGCTGTGCAGGGAGAGAAATCCCCGTAAATAATCATCATCATTCCCGAAACTTTCCAAGAACTCGGTCTCGGCCCCTGCGTCACTCGAGGCTGCAGCCCGCGGGGAGAGGGGGGCTGGCCGGGGGGGAAGGGGCGTAACATTCCGTGGGTTTGGGACAGACGAGTCTTTTTGGAGCTTCCAGTTGCAACTCGCGGGCTGGACACGCAGGGAAGGCTCTCCCCGGCAGGACAGACTGACAGCGAGGAAGATTCCTGGTGAGCAATTCCACTCCCCCCGCCGCTGCTGTGAAAAGAAAAATACGGGGGGAATGCTGGGAGGAGGCAGCGGGAACGGCCCCTGCGTGTAGGAAAAGTGCGATCGCTTCCAAATGGAAACAGCTGGGAGGCTGCACCACGGGCGGAAGAGGGGCACTGGGTACCGAAAGCGGTGGGACAGGAGGTGGGAAATGCTGGAGAGGTGGGACAAGAGGTGGGGCAGCTTCAGAAACCACTTGCTCTTGGCCAAGGGGCAGCAACACAAATGCGAGGGGGCACAGTTGCTTTCCTCCCTCCAAATTTTGAGGGTTGATCCGATTTCAGAGGAAGCTTCTTATGGCAGCTCCTGTCAAACTGGCCACACTGCCCAGCTGAGCCTGTCCTCTGTTTCTCCTCCCAGGCCCAGGTGAGAGGAAGATGAAGGTCCTGCTGGCGCTGACGATGTTGTTTGCCTGCAGTAAGTGCATCCCCGACCCACAGACAGGAGTCAGGCTCATCCCCAAACTCCTGTGCACTCCTCAGGGAGATTCCCAGCAAAGCTTTCTTCCCTCCCCAGTTTCCCAGGCCTCATTTCTGCATATAACTTACATAAAAATCACATTTTTCCGGTCACTCTAGGTGTGTTCATAGCTCAGGGGAAGCACCCACGCACGTTCACACCGGGACTCGAGGGAAGCACCGTAGGAAACCTGACTGCCCGTTCATGCTACTCGGGATGGGGCACTTCGAGGGCTTCCGTGGACCGGTACAGGCAACGCTGCCCTAGAGGGCTAACACTGTTCCCAGAGGGCTAACGCTGGCCTCGGGGTAACCCTGGGGCTCCACACAGCCCCAGCAGCCCCCCCTGAAGCTTTGCAAAATGCAGACCACAGGTGCTAGGCAGCAGCAGGAAGAACTCAGGTTTTCGGGAAGCAAGGGAAGCGAGGCAGTGTTCAGCCCTAATTCCATCCCAGAGTCAGTGGGGTGGTGCCAGTGACAACTGCCTGCTCCGGGGGATGGCACCAGCGGAGAGGGACGGTCAGGATGCTGGGCAGGGATTGCACGGGGAGGCAGAGGCTTGGCGTGGGAACGGGCTGGAAAGAGCAGCTTCTGAGTGACCCAGAGCAGGAGGATGCAGAGCTGGCGGCTCTTTCCACCCGGCTCGCAGAGCCTGTGCCAGGTGGGGCAGAAGCAGCCGGTGCCACATTCCCGACAAGTCCAGGCTCTCCTTCTCCCGCAGGTGCTGCCTGCTCCGAGTCTGCTGCTATGCCAAGCTGGCAGCGCGGCGGTGCCGCGTGGGACCCGTCCAGCCCCTCTCTGCGCCCCGGGCAGGGATCCCCACCTGCAGTGAGTGCTCGCCCCCAGATGCCCCTTTCCAGACCATCCCCTCTTTCGAGGGGCCCCTTCCCGGGGCCGCCCCCCGGGGCGCTCGGGGCAGCTCTCAGGAGCGCTCTCGGTGCCCGCAGGGTCGGGGACGTGGTGCCAGCGAGGCGCCTGCCGGTGCGAGCGGGCGGCGTGGCTGTGCCGGGCTCAGCTCCGCCGGGCTCAGCTCCGCCGGCGCGCCAGGTGCCGGGGACGAGCCGGCCGGTGCTGAAGCAAAAATTCCCTTTGCAAAACCACCTCCGGACTGATCCGCGAAGGGACGGCGCCGGCAGCGCCTCCCAGCCCTGGCGAGTCTCCTCCTCGGGGCCTTTTGGCTTCGAGGCGAGGACAAGAACCCTCCGGTGAAGTCGCCTCACGGGATCCGAGGAGGGGGAGCAGCGCTGATGTGATGTTCCAGCACAGCAAAACAAGGGAGGAGTGGACACCTGCCCCTCGTCCCGGTGAGGGCCGGGATGGGAAGCGTCTCCCCTTGGCAGCCTGTCCGCTCCCTCCGCTTCCTGCTTCACAGCAAATTCCCTCCTGTTGCTCCAAAATAAAACCAGAGAGCCCAAAGCAGCGGTTCCCAGCGTGCCGTGACTCAGCTGAGCCCAGC
The DNA here is from genome assembly GCA_013390045.1 of Picathartes gymnocephalus. Lineage (NCBI taxonomy): Eukaryota > Metazoa > Chordata > Aves > Passeriformes > Picathartidae > Picathartes > Picathartes gymnocephalus. Next base: position 71,948 of record WEKY01039078.1, read on the forward strand.
GACCACCCCTCACCTCCCAGACAGATTTCCTGTTGAAGTACCCAGCAAAAAGGACACCCGAGAGGTGACAACTCACCCCAGAACTGCCCCAGCTTAGCTCCAAACCTTCAGACTCTAACATTCCCAATTTTTCTGAGAGATGGAGAAGTGGAGGCTGGTGGAAGGTCTGGGGGCAGGCACGATGGCGTGGGAGGGCCGGGCTTGGACTTCGATGATCTTTGTGGGTCACTTCCAGCTCGGGGTATTCTGTGATCCCCTAAATCTCTGCTGTGACAGGATGGCCGGGAGCTTGCCTCACACCCGTGCAGAGCAAAACAGAGTTCTCACCAGAAAAGAATGTTTTGGCCCAATTCTGCAACAACCCTGAGCACATTCCTTAGGAAAAGGCAGTTCAGGCAGTGGCTGCTTCCCTCCCCCTTCAGCATCCCCACGTTGGGTGGGTGTTGACCTGGCAGATCTCAGTGCTCCAAACTACCTTAGGGGGGCTCAGCAGTGAAATAAAGCCACATAAACAGCAACAAAACACTATTTCCCCAGGAGCTGATGCCCAGCTGGAATTCCCACCCTGAATTGCCCCATCGCTGAGATCAATGGCACCAGGAAATAGCCCTTAAATCAGCGGCGCTTCGGCCAGCTGTCACCCAGGAATCCAGCCCTACCACCCTCCTCCTCTTCCTCCTCCAGCCATGTGGAATCCTGGGGGAGATGAGGAAGGAGTCCTTTGCCCAGCAGCTGATGTTTGCAGGGCATAAATCAACGATCAAACCCTCACCGAGATGATGGATATCTCAGACAGATTGCAGGCTGGCATAAACTGAATCACACTCCCCCTTTGTAAATTCTGGGTGAATTTTAACCATCCATGAATTTTTCCGCTTGGGTATCCGGCTGTGCAAATCCATTCACACAAATCCTCCAAATGCTGATGTTTTGGCTCAGATACTGCACCCCCTCAGAGCATTGCAATAAACTGGGCTGCAAGAGTTGTGGTTTTCATACTATGAAACAAAATCCACAGCTTCCCAGAAAGCATTTGGCTTGGGGTGGGGAGGGGGAAGCTTATTTCCCATCTGGAGAAGGGATCCTGCAAACCTGCCACAGGTAGAGGGGCTGGGGTGGAGAGGCTTTCACTGGAGCTCAGCCAGTTTGATGGACAAGAATATCCCTTATTCCCCTGTGATAAAACTGGTTGTGGACTTGGAATATCCTGAATTATGGCAAATTCTGGTTTAGCCAAATAACACTATCCCAAGGGACTACTTAAATTAGCCCAGAGAGCTGATGAGGCAAAGGGCCCATGCCAGAGGGGGGAAGAGATTTTGCTGAGCTGAGTTTCCGTTTCTCAGCATCTCTCTGATTCCCACGCAAGTTGCATTCTTGTTCCCTGCCTCAGTTTCCCTACCAGCCCTGGGGGAATTTCCTCCCCTGCCTCAGTGCCTGCCTGAGCTGGGGTTCCCCAAATAGCAGCACAGAGCACTTGCAATCTCTGCCAGAAGAAATCTACTAAATGATTGTTCAGTACCACCAATTTAATTAAAGACTCTCCCTGAGCGAACAACACAAGCAGCCTCTTTTTCTCCCACCTTCCATCATACATCACTTGCATTTTTTCTTTCCTGCCTCTTGCCTTATTTTGCTTCTAAATAAAGGTGAACCACACATTGCATGCCATGAGATGAGAGCAAAACACAGTGCCCAGCACACGTGGAGAGAGGGGTGGAACACATCCATGTGCAGGGGCCATCTGGGCACTGAGAAAGAGCTGAGCAGAGGCCATGTATGGTGGTTTTCTTCATAGTGGGGTTATCTCCAGCCACAGCCATTCTGGAGACCATGGGATCTTCCTCTACTCCCAGTGTTGCATCTAATCCACTCTGGTAAGATGGAAGTGGAGGATGCTTTGCACTGCCTGCATTTTCTCCCTGCCCAGGTAAGTCAGGATGGAAACAGTAAGACACAGAACGGTGTTTTCTAGCCAAAACATCAAAAACTGTCATCCAGGAAGAAAATGGATCATGGAATCACAGGCTCTTCAGACAATCTCATTCCACCCCCTGCCATGGGGCAGGGACACGTTGCACTAAGTGGTTCTTGTTCTCCCTCAAGTTCTCCCATTTTGCTCAGGGAAGCACTGGGAATGCTGAGACACCTTGAGCCACACACAGACTCAACCCCAGGCTGCCCCATACATCCAAAACCTCCCCGCCAAGAGCTCCACCATTTAAGACGTCCAACAGCAGGGGCCTCCAGCAGTGCAGAGCAGCAGGACCAGTATGGGGAGGATTGTCAATATTTGCCCACTTTGGGCTCTCCGGAGGAGGGGCCCCACTGAGGGTGCACAGCCATAAAAGGTGCGACTGGCGGCACCTCCAAACCAAACCCTGGAGCTGCCACCGCCAGAATGAAGCTCCTCTCGCTGCTCCTCTTCTGTGAGTACCCCCCGCCAGCTGGCAGGTCCTGTCCATACACAGATGGGGAGGGTGAAATGCTCATTTTTGCTGTAAAAAGGTGGGATGGGAGGATGCTTTTCCCAGTGCTACTAACCCCCATTTCCAGTCCTAGGGCTGGCCCTTGCCAGCTGCAACGTGCTCCAGTTTGGAGTGATGATTAAGAAAGTGACCGGGAAATCGCCGCTGGCCTACAACGGATACGGCTGCTACTGCGGCTTGGGGGGATCCAAACAACCCCTGGATGCCACAGACAGGTACGTTGGGACCTGCTGAAGGCCGAGCAGGTGCCCCCAGCCCTCCTCACCTCCCTGGGTACAGCGAGGGGAATCTTGTTCCTGCTCCTGCGAATGGAAATAGCATTGAGAAAATTGTTGCTTGTCCTTAAAGCCTCTTTAGAAGTGGTTCAGCAGCAGCAGCAGGAAACAGCAAAGATGCACATTATTGATGTCCTACTGTATTGTCCCAACTGTCCCCTGCCCTGACCTCGGCTCTTGTGCCCCCAGGTGCTGCCACGCCCATGACTGCTGCTACAAGAAATTGGCTTCCTCGCGCTGCAGCCCCAAAATGGTCACCTACAAATATTCCATCCGAGGAGACAAAGTAACCTGCGGTAAGAGCGGGGCAGGGGCGGAACTCTGAGCAGGGAAGCACAGCCACCCATGCCCTCGGGGAGCTTGTCTTCCAAGATCCCCTTCAGACCATCCTGGCCTGGAAGCCACACATACCAAAGTGGGTGTAAAGACAGGAAAAGTGCCTGGAGTAAGGCAAATAAATATTTGCTGGATTATGGTGAAGTTTAGAGCTTGGAGACCTCCCTGAGGAGGGGCCTTGTCCTTCCTGAGCGGCCAAATACCAAGGGTTTGAGATGACCTCCCCATCCTGGATGGGGACCTGGCACAGCCACCCTGATTCCCCCCAGAGCAAACTCATTGTTCCATGGACCAAAGCAAGGCACATTCCAGTGACCCAGGCAAATACCCACAGACACACCAGAGAGAAAGTGAAGTAAATGTTCCCTCCAGGGCCAGGTAGCTCCACATCCAAGGTGAAACCACCCGAGACACCCCAAACTCAACAGAGGAGCTGCACACGCTGTGGGGATGGTCCCAAAAACACCCTCTGATCCCCACACCTTTTTCCTGCCTCCATCCCCTCCCCCACCCCCCAATTTTCTTCCAGGAGCTGGGAATTCGTGCCAAACAAGGACCTGTGCGTGTGACAAGCAGGCGGTCGAGTGCTTCAAGAGGGCAGCCAGCACCTACCGCAAATCCTATGACAATTACCCCCAGTACAAGTGCAAGGGCCGAACACCCTCCTGCTGAACATCCCTGCCAGCCTGGGGCTCCACACCTGCCAGAAACCATCGGAACTGGGGGGGGTCTGCCTCCCCTGTGGTCAGGCAGGACATGGCACAGCCCTCCAGCACTGAGAAGGTGCCCAGCACCTTTCCTCAGGGCTTCGGCACAGAGAAAACCTGCTCCCTGTGGTTAAATAACTCATAAAAATGAGGTAAACCCTGCAAATAAAGATACATTTTTAAAGGAAATTTCTAAATTGTCATCAGTGTCGTGTCTTGGAAATCAGTGGTGGGAGGGGTAGGTAACAGCATGGAGCTCAAAAGCTGATTTTTTAAAGAAAATATTCCTTCTTGCACACAGTTTCTCTTAAAAAACGACCAAAGTGACATTGTAGTAGCTGACCAGTAAATCTTAAGAGCTCCAGAGAAAAAAAAGACCACAGAAACAACAAGTGGCTGCTGCACCCCAGCTGCAAAGCAGGCTCCAAGCCCAGCTTCCCCTCCAGGGGCTCAGGCTCAATCCAGCCCCATCCCACTCCTAATGACTGCTTAAGCAAGCAATGCTCACTGCAGGCATGGGGGAGTCCAGAGGTGGGGCCTCAGAGGTTTGGGTGCCTCTTTCTTGCAGACAGATGTCTCCTCAGGCTGCAGCTCCCTCCAGCCACCTCGTCCCACACCACAGCTGCACATGATCCCAAATTAGCCCTAATTACCTCTAACAAGCCTGGGCTGGATGTACCACAGCCCAGGGCCTCGATGGAGGCACCTCCAGTTATAATGCTGCCTCTGGAGATGTGTTCTGCCTAAAATAAAGGAGTTTTAAGGGTAATTTCTTTGAGTTCCACCTCAGTGCTGAGGGTTCCTGCCTGACTCTGTGAAGTGCTTCATTACAAGCAACACCCCTACTCACGTTCCTAAAGTAAATGTGGTATCTTTATAACTCCAAACCACTCATTTCTTCTCATTTTCTACAACCAATAAGGATTCTATAAGCTGAGAGAGAGCCAATGCTGTTCTCTAAAGCTAGTGCTTGCACCCAGGAAGCTCCAAGGAACCACCCCATAGCTCAACACCAGCACAAAACATCTTCCTTTCATCTAACACTGGATTATGGATCATCCTTCATGCCAAATTTCACTCCCTTTCTGCAGTTCCCAAAGCTCTGCAGACATGGAGACCATGGCAAAGCTGTGAGATAAACCAGAAGGCAGCTCCCAAATAGGAACAAGGGACAGGAGACACGGAGCAGCAGGGGCAGAAAACCCTTCCCATAGACAGACATGCTTATGGAGGTCAGCCACAACCTCCTAATGCTGAAAACTTCCAGTTCAATTGAAGTCCTCACCTGCAGAGGCAGAATTTGGGAAAATAAGTCCAAGGAAGATGATGGTGGGAGATAGGATGAAGGGAAAGTGGCTTTCTACATCCTCCTACTGCGTATTTGCCCTTGAGACGCTGACAGTGACCCTGCTGCAGCAACAGCCAAAACACCCTCAAATTTGTCAGCCAGCAGCTAATAACAAACAGTCATCCTCCTGAAATCCCAAGGGAATATCCAGTGCTTATTGTCCATCCTCAGCCCGAGGATTACGGAGCACTCAGCTCCACCAAGGAGTAAACACAGACTATGAATCATGGTGTTGTTCTGCTCTTGTTTCTCTCCTCCCTCCCTCCTCTCAGGAAAATCCACGACCTGTTTACAAAGCAAATGCACTGCATAAATTGAGTTCTGTGAAGAATGTTGCACAAAGACTCCCTAAGGAAAAAAAATATACATTGGGAAGGTGGAAATTTCAACAGGAACAACCTGGAACAGACAAAATCAGTTTTAACATCGTTGGATACAGAATGGCTGTGCATGCACAAAGCTATGCTGGCAAGATAAAGGGAATTTGACTGGTTTGTCAAGATTTATGAGCCCAGCACATTAAATGTTTATTTTAATCATATTACACTTGGAAATTAAGGCATTTTCAGCCCTAGATTTGGTTGTATGTATCAGAAGCCACGAGCTGCTGGCCAGTCTCTCCCTCTGCTGTTTGTGCTGCTGCTGCAAACCCCCTTTCATCCTGCACACATTGAGTTTCCTCCTCAGCCTCCAGGACAACTCCCTTCACAGCTCTCAGGCTCCAGGCAACAACGAATCTCTTATCAGCTGTGGCTCCAGAGGACAAAAACCCAATTCATTAAGATCAAACCTCTTACTGACAGTGCACAACTGCAAATTCTTATCTTTTCAAGCCTGCAGAACACACCTGCCTTTCAGACCAAAATACAGGACAGGGTAGGACACAGGTGACACATTCACCTGCACTGCCTTGCTAAACCTGCTGTCACAACTCAGCACCCCTGAAGGAACTTGAACTTTCTCTCCACTAAGTTGTTACTCACCTCCTTTCCACTACTGTAAAAATTACTGTCTTGGAGAAAAAGGAATTCCTACACCACCAGTTCTTCCAGGAGAGCTCCTTTCTTTTTATTCTTCAAGTAACAGCAGCAGAGCACACCAAGTACCAACTCAGTTCTTGGCAGTTCAGTAAAAAAAGACATCTACATTTCCATGCTGATTTATAAACTTCAAAGCACTGACAAGTTTTTCAAATGCAACACTCCTTACTTTTAAAAAATCCCTTTCCCCTCTGCCCTGGCTGATGAGGTGTCTCCTGTGTGTAAGTGCACATGTGCTCTCTTCAAGCTTAGTGCTTGTTACAAGCCCAAAACCCTGAGTGGAGCTGAAACCCTGTGAGCCATAAATCAAAGGCTGAGTCCCACAGTCCTTTCACCTCAATCCAAATTCTCAGTCCTACAGTGGAAAACATCACAGGAGTCAAGCTCTACATCCTACTCGGTGACCTCACTAAAATGGAATTTAAGATGAAAAACATCGTACCCTGGAAAAAAGCTTGATTTATGAAGTGAAATAGGCAGGTTTCCCAGGGATCACTGCTGCTCAGAAGCTTGTTCCCAGGACTTTTGGTCCTTTGGCTATACTAATTTCATTTGGAGACTAACACCTATCCAGCTCCTGGCTTGGACTAAAACCCTGGACTAGCCCAAGACCTCTGGAACATGGCAAAGGGGACAAGATTCCAGGTGTCCAAGTAACAACACTCACCAGAACCTTCAGGCCTGTTCCTGTCACATTTTACCAGATCAGATGAATTGGATCTGCATTCTCATGAGTCCACTGGGATTATTGTTTTGGGTGGGGTTTTTTTCCCCCTACAGGTCTCATCTTAAAGGAGCTGATCCCAAACATCAGCAAGCATGGATACAGCAATCCCCATCTCCCTCCATGTACTAATCACTGCTGAACCAGCCCAGTGCAATGGCAGCAGTTCTAGTGAGATTAAAACTTGTCACTGAATTCCTGCATGGCAAACAAAAGAAGCATGTCATGTTTGAGACAGTGCTGGCTGACACACCTTGCTTTGGAAGGGATTCTGGGACTCTGTTCCCTGACTTTATTTGAATTTAAATAGAAAAAGACCCACCAGAGATAATCCTGAGTTGAGATTTGTTAAGCTTTCCCTGACAGCAAAGTAAAATAAAGCTCCTCCAAACATAACTAAATAAAAGAAAAACCAAAACCAGGCACATCAAGAGATGTCAAAACAAATCTGACACCGTTGTGTGAAGAAAAGGTTCTCACCTTCATCTAACTCCAAGATTATAGACCCAAGTCTCTACTTCCTGTTAAGTTTAAACAACTCTTCTCACCACAGGTTGATGCAGAATCAATGAACAAGTGTCCTCCCCACAAGCAAAGGAAGAGGAAGTTCTCTTGTGCTTGGAAACCCTGGCAAAGGTGGACTTTAAGATAACCATGGGTGCCTGGAAATTCCCTCAGGGGGAATTTTGTCTTTGTCAGTTTTATTTGCTTTTCTCAGCAGAGCACTGAGTCATATGTTTAGAGCTGCCATGGCCTTCACCAGGGTGACATGGTTGGCCAGGTCTGTCTCTGTCCTGGTGTCTGCACTGTCCCTCTTGGTGGCCAGGACCTTCTGCCGGTGCCTCTCCTCCTGCCGCTTCTTCTTCTCCAGCCGCTGCTTCTCCTTCCTTTGTTTCTTGGCTACCTGAAAGGGAAGGATGAAAACACAAAGTTCTGAACCACACGTGTTCTGCTCAGGTGGGGAAAAGTAATAAAGCAGACAAGTAGATACCAAGGCAGCTGCCAGAGGACATTCCTATTTATCAGGACTTTATTCGGAGTTGTTTTGGGAAGAGTGCCACATGTCACCAGGAAATGTTTGTGGCGGAGCAGTCACAGCTGCAGCAGTGACAAAATGCAGCGAGCAGAAGCTCTTTTCAACTGAAAGGAGAAGAGAGCTGCTGAGTAAGCAATGCTAAGGCATCCCCCAATCACTGAAGGGTGCTTACATTGCTGCCAAACTGCTCACACACCTTAGGGTTTCTGCTGGCTCGGTTCTCTTCCCTGGATCCAGCTTGTCCCTTGTCGTTTTCTGCTTCACCTTGATGCAAGCTCTGATTTCCAAAGATTCTTGAACCAGTTCCGTTCTCCTCCCACAGTGTCCTGCTGCAGGATTTCTGCTCCCTGCCCAGGGGTTCCTGCTGCTCCTCGGTACCTGCCAACAGCAGAGGTTTTCCTCAGACACGCTCTACCCAGGAGCTGTCACACTGTCTGCCAATTCCTTCTCCCAAAAGTCCTGGGGTTTTTTGGAAGCTGCATTGAAGCTGCCCTCACTAACAACCTCCCTGAGCACAGAAGGCTGAGGTGGCAGCACACAAACCCCTCCTGTCTTGCTGCTGTCCCCAACACCAACATCACGGTCACCCAAAGCCCCAGGTGACAAACTGTGCACTCACCTATTCCTTCCCCGTCCTTCACTTGCAAGATAGCAAATATTGCAGATTCCACTTTGTAGTCCTCCACTTCCAGAATGTGGCTTACTAAATCCATGTCCTGTCCACAAGAGGGGAAGGGGAACACTGAAGAAGTTCAACTCTCTGACCTACATTCACTTAACAACACCTGCACCACTGAGAGGGGGCTGCTGCTTTTATCACCATTCAGTTGGTCTGTGCTTCATTTCTGAAAGGGTGAGGGGGAAAACCTTAAATTCCTGAAGATATCAGGAAAAAGGAAAACGCTGTTTCAGCATAAGTTTCCTTCTTGGCCCTTTCTGTTCTAGGCACCTGCACAGTACCAGCAGCCAAGAGTCACACATTTTCCAGTTATCTGGGATCTTCAATATCTCCCAAGGATTTCAGAACTGACAGGATTTGTTTCCAAGTGAATTTTCTGAGAGCGGCAAGACAAACCTTCCAAAATTACTAGGCATCCACAAAAAGTTGGTATTTCATCTGTATTTAAGGGTTGATTCCAGGATGAGATGCACCCTGATTGATGGCCATGGTACAAGATGAGTGGTTTTTTAGAATTTTTCCCAGGACTACTTTCATGTATTAAGGAGAGTTGAACATTAAGCATAGAAAGGTTCCTTGATACTTACTGAACACCCAGTTGCATTGCACACTTTTTGTACAGCATCTTCCATCTCCACTTCAGTCTCATCTTCAGAGTCGCCCTTCTGTGGCTTCACTTCCTCTGCCTTATTTGAATCATTCTTGCAAAGCATCTGAAGAAGAAGAAAGCCCAGCAGATCACACAAGCATGCAATCCAAAAAAATCTGACATCCTAATGAAAGTAATTATTATGGCACACTTTTCTCAGGAATATCCCATGTCAAACTATCTTGGAAACTGTGTCATTTCCACCATCACTGAGAATTTCCCACATCTCCTGCACTGCTGAACAAACTCCAGTGTACTGAAACATCATTAATTACTATAAACAAGCTTTAAAATGGATTATTTTTAATACAATACCACACCTCAGCTATGTGCAGACAACCTCACGCACAGCACAGTTACTCCTCAGCATCAAAAAGAGAGATATGAAGAGGACAGCTGCATCCAGCTGTTGCATTTCCAGCTCTTTCCTCCCTTCCCTTTGTTTTTCCATTTATGATTATGTCATTTAGATGAGATTGCTTCCAGACAGCCTACATCACAGCATCAGCTTTGGATTCATTTCCAGCCCAGAGGCTGAAATTCTTCCCAGCTGCTCCCAGGAGAGCCGGCAGCATGAGCTACAATGGCTTTGCTATCCCAGCACGACGCAGAGGCCCTCTTCCCTCCATCCCGAATGAGAATGGAAACCAACTGGCAGCATTCCTCAGCTCTGCTTGTCAGCCACAGCTGGCTCATTCTGTCACAACCAACCTCCATGCGAAGGTAGGCCGGAGCTTCCGAGTCGTCGTTGCTCCTCCTGACGCTGTCGTAGTGCTCCCCGTACCTGTAGGCGATGTGCAGCTCCCTGGCGTCGCTCCTGTCCGTGCCCCGAATCTCAATAAAAGAAACAAACTGAAAATGAGGACTTGGAATCGACTTCAGCATCGGATTTTTCAAACTATTCATTTTTGTGCAGCAATGGGAAACGCTGTGAAGGAAGAGAGGACGTGGTTGCTGGAGCATTTGAAACAGGAAGAGAAGAAGAAGGTTTGAAAGCCAGATGTAACATATTGAGCAGTTACATCAGAACAAACAAAACGGGGGATGAAAATATTTTTGTGGAAAGCTCAGAACTATTTCCTAAACTTTCCACAAGAGCTATCAGTTTTCTGATCATCTTCCCAGAACCAACTGCAGCAACAGCTCCCAGGGAATGTACCATGTCATTTTACCCTCAAATATGAGGGAAGAGAGGCCATTCAGGTGACTGCAACAGTGGAAACAGTCACTCAGAGTAAATTTTGATCTGCAGGTGAGACAAGATGCTGTTTTAACAGCATTCCAAGTGGCTGTGTTTTGTTTTTAAAAGAAAGCCAATCCAGAGATGTGTTAACTCCGTTCAGAAGCACTGTTAATAACCAAATGTTGCTTTGCTTTGTCAGCACCAAGTTACAGCAGTTTCCACAGAAAATTCCTGCTCTGAGTATTACCTGTACTGATGCGAGAATAGTTCCTACCCTGATTATCAGTGTCTCAAACTGTTAGATAAGAGCTATACAGCATTCCAGCTCCTGCCAGGAATGCAGAAAATCTCACTGCACTTGCAGACCAGCTTGGCTTGACCTGCCAGCCCGAGTTCAAAGACCCAACAGCTGTACTGGAGCAGACGTCAGTAAGCAAAGGACCAGAACTCCTTGCTTTAGGCCTCCAGAGTTTCCCAACCCTTTTACGTCTGTGAATTGCCTTATCTCGGCTCCCAGACCACACACCAAGTCACCTTTCAGCTGTGTCTGTGGTCTGTGCTGCACTAATGACTTCAGGTTTTCCAACAAGTAATTCTCCATTCATCTATTTTACACTTGCTCACCTTCAGATTCCAACTCAACACGTGTTGACTTAACTCCTGCTTTTTATCCTATTAAATTATTCAAATGCTGAAACTTGGTAAGATTTATTTCAAACATTTCTCCTCTGTCAGAGCTTGAATGGGTATCTAACAAATCCCAAAGTTCTTGAAAGATTATTCTGAAAATTAGCCAATTTAGCTCTCATTAGAGAGCAGGGAGACAGGACGAGATGATCCACTGTGGTTCCCTCCAACCTGACCCATTCTGGGATTCCTATCAGAAAACTCACCCCACAAGCAGTCTGATCTTTAGGAGACAGAGCATGGCACTGAAGTTCATAGCTTAAAACCCAGATAAAACACGCTGCTCTGCCCTCACATACCCATCTTTCATGCACTCACTGTTTTCTTTCCTTCTCTCTCGTCCTAGCCAAAATCTTGAGTGTTTCCCCTCTTCAAACACCAAGCACAGCTCTGTACCATGCCCAGCTCATTGCAGCTACTGCTCTTTTTTAATAAATCAGGAATTGTCCACACTATTTCTATCCCTCAGGTAAAAATTAGGCCAAAATGTAAAAGCTTTGTTTCTCACCTGCCACAGCGGAGCGTTGAGCTGATGAATAACCACGTTCATTTGATTGTTCCTTGCAAAGGCCACAATGGCATCATTGCCAGCAAAAGTACCAGGCTTGGCCAAATTGGCAACTAAAGGAAAAAATATTCACAAGAATTGAAACCTAATTTCTGACACTTCCAATAGCACTGGAGGGATAACAAGGGGTGAAATTTCAACCCAAGCCCAAGAAATTCCGGGAAAGGGAAATCCCACCTGTGAAACAGTGAGTGCTGAGGCAAGAATTTGGCAGCAACACAAGTTAATGCATTTAAATGACCACAGAAATCTCAAAAAAGGACATTACATCCTTAGACTAGGCAAGGCCACTGGCTCTGTTAGTTCAGAAGGAGGAGTGCCACGTACTGAGTGACTAAACCACCTTCATGCATCACCTGCACAGTACCTGGCACATCAGGCCGTATTCAGCTCTGCTTTGGATCTTCCCCTCAGTTCCCAGTAGGAAATACTGAGTGCCAAGGAGAAAGGAACCTAAAGAACCAGCCACTCACCAAAACACCCAAATACCATATAGTATTCAAGGAGAACTAGATAAATTTTCTTTAGCTCCTTTTGAAAACATCTAATTTTTACTCCTTGTCTTTTTAGTCTCTCTTTCCTTCTCCAAGTTTCTCCTAAATTTAAATAATTTCCACGATAAATTCAATGTGGATTAAACAGCTCACCTTTCCACAGCATCATAACAGCCATAAGTGTAAAGTCCCTGTTTCTAAAAACTAGGGAGGAGCCCTAGGGTAGTTCTGGGATGAGGAGCTGCTCTAAGGAGATGCAAGCCCATGACAGGATGACGCCTCCCAGGATGTCCCACGGAGCCCATACCATGTTTGTCAAAGGGCACATCATCCTCCACGAAGGGCTCGAAGTCCCCGCGCTGCTTCACCATGAACTCCACGGTCTCCTGGCGGTGCCGCAGGTGGTTCCGGGAGTGCCCCTCCAGCTGGTCCCCCAGGGCCCGGAACAAGCAGTTGCTGCCCAGAGAGAAATGAGGAGTGGGTGTGTCTGAGGCAGCAGAAGGAATACGGGGTCACAGGGAAAGGGCTGTGCTCGTTCTACCCGGTTTACCAAGGGTATGAACGCAAAGGAGCACTCATTCCCTGTGCTTCCAATGGCTGCTGCTGCTGCCAGAACGGCTGGGTTTGAGTGATCGTGTCATGGTAAAACTGCTGGGCCAAACTGTCTCACACTGACACCAGCCAAGTGACGTAAAGCAACAAAGGACAAACCAATCACCCACTGAGTAACTTCTCAGCAGAAACGTTTACTCCTCTTTCACCTTATCGAAGAGAAGGGGGTGAAAGTGTTCCATGAGAACATTTATGGACCGTCCTATGCTCAGTTCAGCTGGACAGTGGAGCCCTCGGCCTCCTGGGCACCAGGGCTGGGACCGGCCAAGCCGTCAGGCCCTATAGAACCACAGAGAACAGCAGCGATCCCTGAGGGGTACAGCGGGGAAATCCTCACCCTTGCAGAGCACAGGGCCCACTCAACCTGGAGGGGAAAATCTTCGGCCCCGGGACACGGGCTGCCCACCCCCGGGAGCGATGAAAGCCCTCGACCCCAAGGACACGGGCTCCCATCACCCGGGGAGGGGGAAGCCCTCAGCCTCCAGGGCTAGATGTCCGGGGAATCGCCTGTCTCGGGTTGCTGGGGACACCCGTCGCGGCTCTCACCCATCTCCGGGCACCTCCCGCAGCTTGAGGCCGAGGGCCCGGAGCTGCCCGGCGAGGCCGCCGCTGTCGCCCGGAGCGGGTCCCGGGGCCGGTCCAGCGGGGGAATGTCGGGGCCGCCGGCCCTTCCTGACGCCGGCAGCGGGCCGGGCCTTGGCCGCCTGTTTGCGGGACATCCCCGCCGGGGCCGCGGGGCCACCGCGCCTGCGACACCGGGAGAGGATCACGTGACCGCGGCACCGGGGAGGGTGGTGTCACGTGAACGCCCGCCCGCCCGCCCGGCCGGGGGAGCCTCGAGGAGGAGGAGGAGGAGGAGGAGGAGGAAGGGGAGAGGGCACAGAGGGGTCCCGGATGGGGAACTGAGGCTGGAGATCGAGAAGTGGGACAGGCGAAGGGAAGGACGGCGTAGCCCAGCGCCGGGAGCGGCGTGTCGCCACAAATCACTAAGGTTGTACCGAAAGTTGCCGGATTCCGGCTAATTGGCCTCTGCTGCTAATTACACTCCCCCGTCCAGGAGCATTTCCCTGCTGCCCAGCACAGCTCCCGGCCCCCACCGTGGCGCCCCGCCCTGACCCCACGGTTGGGCGCTTTCTGCTGCCGCTCTACACCAGGACAGTCCAGACCGTGTCTGCTCAACCCCAAATCACCGCTGCGAAAAGAACTCGCAGCAAATCAGGGAGGTGAGCAGATGGATTACCCGCGAGGTGGCACCAGGAGAACAGGGCTGAGAGCAGCGGCGGGGCAGGAGCGGAGCTGAGACAGCAACGATTAATTAAACGTGATAAGTGTAATAAACTGAACCTCCGCGTCTTGCTTCCTCTAGCACTGAGGGAGACTCCTTACAGGATGCTGGAGAAGGGGCACAGCAAGATGGGTGATTTGTCTGGAGCAGCGCTTTTGGGGAGGATTTCCTGCCATCCTTCTGCGCTTTGGCTCTTCCACTTGTCCCACAGCAACCGGTTAAAGGAATCATCCAGCAGCAGCACCCACCAGGGCGTGGCTGTGCCCGTGACTGGTTTTCTCTGCTGGTATCTGGACAGAAACTGCCCAGTGCTGTCAGAACAGCTGCACATCAGTCGAGTCCCAAGGAGGCCAAGATGAGCAGAGGGATGGAGTGCCTCTCCCATGAGAGAAGGCTGGGAGAATTGGGATCGTTCCGTTTGGAGAAAAGAAGGCTCCGGGGTGACCCAACTGCAGCTTTTCAGTACCTTGAAAAGCTTTTCAGTACCTTTCTTGTCAGGGAGCTGACAGGAAAGATGGACAGAGACTATTTACAAGGGCCTGGAGTGCCAGGACAAGGGGGAATGGCTTCCCACTGCCAGAGGGCAGGGTTAGATGGGATATTGGGAAGAAATTCTTCCCTGTGAGGGTGGCGAGGGCCTGGCAGAGCTAGCCCAGAGAAGCTGTGGCTGCTCCTGGATCCCTGGAAGTGTCCCAGGCCAGGTTGGACAGGGCTTGGAGCAACCTGGGATAGTGGAAGGTGTCCCTGCCCATGGCAGGGGTGGCACTGAACGAGCTTAAAGGTCCTTTCCAGCTCAAACCATTCTGGGATTCTATGAATTTCTAATTCCTAACTCAGAAGGCACGTCCAAACAGCTTTGTGAGCAACACTAACAAAACAGCCCCGAATACAGTAAGAGGCTTCACATCACAACGATTTTTAAGTTGTATATTAGTTTTGTGTTCTTCTTATCCAGAGTCAGGACAACCTGAACCACAGCTCAGCACAGGCAGAAGCTCACAGGAGTATCCCCAGTATCTTCTGGGATATTTGGCTCTGGCACGTGAGGATTTTACTCAGAACAACACAACTGCTCTTTTATATCTATTTCCTGCTATAAACAATTCCAGACAAAGCATTTGATAGAAATACATTTTCTTATGCAAACACACTAAAAGCAGGAAAACAGCATGAGTACATAAACTGATTGCAAATGATTAATGAGGCAGTAATTAGACTGAGGAGCATTAACAGGCAATTCAGATAAGCACAAGGCACATGCCAGCCACGGAGCATCACTCGTGACACCAGAGACAATGCGGAGCTGGAATCAGGGCTTGCCTGAAAACTTTGTCAGTGGAGGACAACAAAAAGCTATTTTTCCAGCACAAAAGACACAGACAAATCACCCATACCCACTGGTAGAACACAGTGCAGGTAGACATGGAGCACAGATTCATCCCAACTAGTTTTAAGCTTTTTCTGCTAGGAGTGTAGTTGTCCCTCTTGGTGTCTGTTTCAATTTCCAACATCTGCAATGTGTTTTTATATTGTTCTAATAATTAGGAGTCAGGAAATTTCAAGACATTTCCATTGTGGATATGGGAACTGACAGGGCAAATTTGAATCTTCTAAACTATTGTAATAGTGGCAAGTCTGTTTTCTACTTTCCTGGATCTTTTTAACAGCATGAACTTGCTGACGAAGAGTTACGTGAAACAAAAGAAAATTCTCTTTTTAAGGATAAATGAGTCTTGCAGTTCACCAGCCTACTTCCAGACATTCCTGCTCTTTGATACCAACTTCTGCAACTGAGATACTCAGGCTCCTAAAATTTGGGGTCATCCAAAAGTCCATCAAGCACCACCACATGCCATGTCAGCAGAAACACAGCAGTGCTCAGGCACTTTGATGAAGTTTGCTTACGACAAACCTTCTGTTTCTCAGCAAATAAGAACAAGCTCTTCTCACCTCATCCCCCCATCCATCGAGTTCATGAGATTAGAGCCTTCCTGAACTCCTCGCCCTCCTCAGCTGCAGTTGTTTCATTTCTTTCTGCTGCTCCTCTCTGGGAGGGAGGTGCTGGGACATGGGGGCACAGATAGTTTGAGCATTCAGGTGCACTTGAGGCTACCAGCGTGGTACTGTGTGTCTTCTGCTGGTAACACTGACTTCATCTGGCTTTTTGGGATTAGTGATCCTTCCCTTCCTTCTTTTACTCCTTCTTTCCATGGGATTCTTGCTGAGAAACCATCTGTATTTTACTCATCAAATAAAAAGGCAGAAAGAAATTAGAGACTGAGGGATTTTGTTCAGGCATTTTTTTCAAACGAGATGAATATTCACAAAACCACTCCAGAAGGGCATTCCCAAGTACATGAGGTTGTTCAGTGAATGTCACAGGAAAGAAGATGGTCCCACCATGTCTTGCTTTTAGTTTCCAGATCTCTCTCATGGACTCTGAGAGACCTTCTATGGGCCTCAGTCATGCTTCAGTTTGTACTGTAAACCCTCTGATGACTAAAACAAACAGGATAAAAGAGTTATCCTAGGATGAAAAAAGAGATACCCTAGGATAAAAGAGCTAATAACAACTGGACATTCAACAGTCAAATTAATAATTTCAATCCCATTCTTTTCTTGGTGCTGTAGGGTAGTAAGTATTTCTAAACCAAGAGCAAACTTCCTACCCAGAGAGCTCAAAACTGGTGATACTTATGCTCTAATCAAAGCACTGCATTCAGCACACCAATGTTAGAAACAGGTAATTCCCCCAAGCCTGTCACTGTCCAGCAAAGCACTGTTTAGAGAACAATGAAATTGCTTTCAACTAAGAGAGTTCTAATTTAATAGTAACGGTAGTGTCTGGCTGTCAGAGTGGTCTGCTAATGCCATGGAGTCTGCTTCCGGACAGGAATTGCCCACTGATGTTATCAGTCGTTGTAAACTGTCTTGGCTGGGAAGTCAATCATTAACTCTGGTCCCCATGTCATAAAAACATCATATTGTAAGAGCACGACTCACTTAAGGCTCTCACTAATCAATCAGGCATACAGCAGGAATACAGCAACACATAAAAGGAGCCAGAGACTCGGGAAATCCTTCAGCTAAGGGGAGACAAGCTGCACCGAGGTTTATCTCCATGGAGAAATCCACTGACAAGCCAAACAAGGAAAACAGATCGTCAGCTCCTGGAGTACTGCAGGCTGAGGCAGACGGTCCCGTGCCCGTGGCGAGAGGTGCTGCAGAAATGAGCAGAGCAGGATCCGTAACACAAAACACAAAACATGAGAAGAGAGTGGGATTCACTGACAAGTGTACTGAAGAAATGGAGAGATCCTCAGGAACAGAGAGAAACAGTCCTGCTGCCTTTAAACCAGCAGTTTTGGAAAGAGACTCTCCAAACTCAAAGCCGCTTGCTGTGCTAATGAACACAAACTCTCCCGAAATGAGCAGGATGGAGCTGAATCACCAGTGCCCAGACACAGCCACCCTGGATATGGACTGCATGATCTGCTTCAACAAGTACAGCATCTACAGAGTCCCAAAGCTCCTGGACTGTCAGCACACCTTCTGCGCCGTCTGCCTCAAGCTGATCCTCAGGAAAGAGGAGAACACCTGGATAATCACCTGCCCCCTTTGCAGAAAACCCACCTTCGTATCAGGAGGCCTCATCCGCACACTCCAGAATAAAGAAGACATCCTGGAGCGCTTGGAGAACCTTGATTCAAACCCTGAGGTGTACATCTGTGCCGTGGGGCTGGATGGCAATAGCTGGACTCAGAGCAGCCAAGACATTTTAAACACAGAGGAAAACAGCCCAGCACACAGCAGCCTGGCTGTGCAGAGACTTGTGCTGCTCCTGCTGCTCGGGGTGATACTCGCCATGCTCATCCTCCCCTTCATGTACTCAGGGAGGGTGAAATGGGTAATTTGTCTCCTGCTTACTTTGGGGTTGGTCATGTCTCTGGTGCTTTGCTGCACCCCTAAATTCCACTGCAGGTGCAAGAAGGACTCCCCCACCTCCTGTGACAAAGAGATCCACGTTGTTACTGTTGCCTGAAACAATTAACCTGCGTGTCCCGGAGGTCAGGGACTGGGGCAACCTGCACGCTGGGCACACCAGTAAGTTATGGACTTAAAAACAATCTCTCACAGAATAAATTCAACAGTTAGCTGAGCTGGCTCAATGCCAATGCACAGTGTTGTTAAATCTCATTACTGTGAACAAAATGAACTATTTATATGTTGATATTTATGTGTTTTCCACACGATTTTTATCCCAGACTAGTAATTGTGTTGGTTTGCTTTTGCCATTTTGTTCATGTCCATGTTCCCTCCTGATCAGCCTTGAAGGACGTTATCTGGAACACCCAGGAGGTGATGTCCTGCAAAACCCGTGGTTGCTGTTTCCCACTCTGAACACATGGACACCTTTCCTTGGGACAATGTGAGAAATAAAGCTGCTAAATCAGAGAGTGGGTGTTTGGAAGAGAGTAGTTTTGACCCAGATTATCACCTTAATCCCTGGCAGGGATGGGAAAGGGACTGGGAAAAGGGGATGTCAGCCGATGCCATTTGAAGTTGCACACAAAATTGGAGAGGAAGAGGCAAAATCAATACTCCTAATCTTGAGTCTGTGGCTTGCAAAGGGCAAGGCTCAAAAACCTCATGACCCTCCAAATTCCCCACATTATTTAGCACAGAAATAGTTCCTCTCACCTGAATTCCTTTATCTGGCAGCCCGCATCACCTCTCTTCTTGCCCCCTTTACACTGCCCTTGGAGATACTCACAGAGGTTAACAGAAATCCATCGACTGCTGTGCCACACCACTTGTGATATTTTAAAATTGAATGTGTCCATTAAATTTAAATAATATTAATTGCTCATTGACTTCTTTGTTTCAATTCCTCATGGACAATTAACGTCAAAACAATTCCCAGTTTCCTTATTGACAGGAATTGCAGCTGCGAAACCGTATTAGGGAGTCCACAGAGCTGAGTTGGTGAGTAAAGCAAAGCAGTAATGTGTTGGAGTGTTCCTTCATTAAAAAAAAAATAAAAAAGGTGCTAAGAAAATACCCTGAAACCCAACTAAAATTAAATTTATGAAAAAAAATAGAATTCTCTAGTTAAACTGCATGTTTAAGAGTGTCAAGGATCCTAGGAGACCTTGCATCAGGTAAATATTTGTGTTTGATAAGAATGGAAACTGATGTCCTGCAGTTGCTCAGTATATAAATATACAGACTGTCTCACAGGAGATAAAACAGATTAGACTAAGAGGGTAGGAGTTCTTGTGCTCCTAAAGTCTTGGAAAACACAAGTTTTGTCTTCTGCCAGGAATGGGAGCCTTCAGGGGAAATAAATCCTTTGGGTTTTCTCATCTCTTTGGACAGCAACAGGCTTACTGCAGAATACACATGACAGTTGCTAATAACCAATGAGAAAAAAGCTTTCCAGTTGGGAAATCCAAATACTATATTATTCCAAATATAAAGACTGGACCAGATATTTAGCTGCATTGAAAGTAATTTCAGAATCACTGAGCAAGTCTTTCAGCTCACAGACAATACTCTTGTAGAGTTCCCTTCACCAACACCAGTGGGTGACTGATACTGTAAAGGTTTGTAACAAATGCATTAATATTGGCCTGAACAGATCACTCACAAGGGATCTTGCCAGCCCATGTATGTTTTCACCACATGGGTGTGAAGAAATGAAAACAGAATGAACATGATCAGTACAATCTGTTATTATGTTTCACCCTGCCCTTCCAAAAAGTTGTTTTATTACACTTCTTTCTACAGAGCCAAAAAAAAGGCCAACAGGAAAGGGCAGCACACAGAAGTGTGATTTCCAGGGAAAGACTGGCCTTCTGAAAGAATCCCTAAGGATCCACAGAGTTATCAGCAGCACCTTCCAAGTTTTCCTTCAGCAGTTCCACTGAAACGTTTTTCAGCCTGAGAGCCACTAACACCCAGGTGATTCAGGGTTCACAGATGCTGATGGCAGTCATGAGGCTCTGGAACTTGCTATCTTTTGAACAGATTCCCATCGGACAAGATAAGGCTCAATAACAATGCAAGACTTTGAAGCGGCAAGTAAGTTTATAGAGAAAAGGCTAAAGGGATTATATTCCTATTCCAAAATGTAAAGGATTTGCTTGTACTCAGGTTTAATTCATGCTGGTCATTTTGTTAAGAAAGTTTCATCTCTGAAGTCCTGTGTCCTGCCTACCTTACCTGGCTAGCTCCTGAGTTCGTATAGTGACTGGGTAATACATTGTGGCCTGAAAGAGAAGGAATTATAATGAGAAATGGACCTAGGCAGCATCATCTCATCCCTTGCCATCCCCTCGTCCCTTGCCATGCCCTCAACACCCTCCATCCCCTCAGCACTCTTCATGATCCCAGGGTCAGCTCGGTTGGTTGGAGCATGGTACTGACAACACCAAGATCCTGGGCTTGATCCCTTTATGGGCCATTCACTTAAAGGAGGTGGACTTCAGGATCCCTGTGGGTTCCTTCCAATTCTGCGATCCCCTCAGGCCTCTCCATCCCCTCAGCTCTCACCATCCCCTCGCCCCCCTCAAATCCCCTCAGTCCGCTCCATCTTCTCAGCACAGCGCAGCTCCCACCCTCGCTACGCACTTGGCTGCGCCCACGGCGCAGTGCCGGCGGTGAGGCCGGGCCGGGCAGGAAGGGGCGGGCGCCTGCGGCGGTAGTCGGTAGTCGGTTCCCTGTTCGCTGTGCTTGGTTGGTTCCCGGTGCTCGGTGCTCGGCCGGGCCGGCGGCAGGTCGGGGCCGGTCCGGACCGGGCGGGTGGGAGAGGGGCTGCGCAGGGGCAGCGCCGCGGGCTGAGGGGCGAGCGGGCGGGACTCTCCCCTCAGGCCGCTCCCGTGCTCTGCGCGCTGTTTCCCTCCCCTCAGCGTGGCCAGAAGCGCCGCTTTCCGTAAATAAGTGCGTGTGTTGGATCAGCAGAGACTTCAGACGTGAAGGACTTGTGGTAAAAGTGAACACGGGCAGCTGTGGCGGCGTCCGCCCTCACAGCTTTCCCAGCTGAGTTGGTGCCTTCACGCTTCTTAATATGCTGTTCTTTCTCCGCAGCTTTGCCCACTTCACTGTGAGGACATTGCTTCTCAGCCGCTGCTGTGCAAACTTTAGGATTAATTGAATTAAACACGCTCACTTTTGCAACTGCTTAAGCTTTGGGCTTCTCCATGGCCCCGTCCCCTCGTGCTCTGATCCCTGTGGCCCCTCCATATCACATTTACGTGTTCCTGCATTGAGGCAGGACTGAATTAGCGGCATTCCGTGTTCATACCTTGTATCTACGGATTAAAAGCAGAGGCTGTGGTGCTCCCAGCACCTCTGGAGCCATGTGCAGGTCCCCAAAAAAATCTCTTCTGCCCAAATGTTTCCGCAGTCACAGTGTTGCGTACGATGCGTAACCACAGTCAGGCTGTCCCCACAGTGCCTTAAACGGGAATTTTTGGCCAGCCCTGTCTGAATAATTAGCTACAACCGCTTCTCTGAAGTTAATGAGATACCTCATGAACTTTTGGGGGTTGTGGAGGTGATGGAGCTGTTGTCACCTCTGCCTGAGGTCTCACTTTGCTGCTGGCACCATCAGGGAAGCAGCTGGAAGCCCTTCACTTGGAAGTGTGTGCATCTACATTCTAAAAAATGATATCTTGGCCCAGCTCAAGGTCTGTGTGGCACAGGGATCTTATTTTTAGGGAAAAAGCAGTAGCAGGTTGTATAGAGGAGGAATACTACAAGCAAAGCACAGCAATGACCATGGGACACATCAAAGTCCTCCTCAGAGGCTGAACTGGACTGAACTTTCCTAATGCCATCAGCAAAACAAACGAGCAATTTGGGCTGAGAATGAGAGAGGAAAATTATTTCCCAAACGGCTGTACTGGTCCCTGCACCAGGTGCAGCGCTTTTATCTTCATGTTATTTTTGCAGTAAATGTGGGACTGATAGGCCTGAATGGAGCCCAGTCCTTTTGCATCCCAAAGGGAACTTGTCCTTTTGCAGATTGAAATATTTATTGTCAGCTAATTTTGTGCAGAACGTTTGAGAATTGGTGAACTGTTCATCTGTGTCCTGTTCCTGTGTCTTCTTTGGTCACAGCAGTGTGTTGGGGGCAATAGACAAGCTGGACCTGGTCAGACTTAATTCCAGTAGGAAGTGTGGAAGTAAAAACAAAGGCAATTTGTCTCCTAACTTCCTGGTTTCCGACTGTTTACTGTTGTTTTTTTTCTGCTGCTTTTTCCTCCTTGAACTTGCAGGCGAAAATGGCTGCAGAGGAGAGGTGGAAAGGCTGGCCTTCAAAGCAGCAAAAGGAGGCTGAACATGGCATGGAGAGGGAGCCATGTGTGCTCCTGGGCCGGCAGCTGGGTGAACCGGGGAGATTCGCGTACGCGGCCCTTTGTGGGATATCCCTTGCCTGGCTGTTCCCTGAAAACGAGCAAAGGTACAAGTGGAGGGAGGGCTGGGCAGGGCAGGTGGGTTTTGGGTGGTGGCTCAGCCAGAGCTGGTATCAGACTCTATGCGGGGTCTTCTGAATTTGGGGGAGTGGGAGATCCTTTCTCTCTTGCACCTGTAAGACTTTTACACTTCAGCACAAAACACATCCATTAACACTGCAGACATCAAAGCATGTTCTGAAGGAAGGTCTAGCCCCATTCAGATTGTTTCCTTGTTTATTTAGCCAGTTTGTTTAGCAATTCACCTTCTGCTGACTCCAGATGCTTTGATTTTTGTGTGAACCAATGTTTGTAGTCAAGGACTGCTCAAAGCTTCCAAAAATACCCAGTTGTGGAGCCTTGAAATACCCACTTGTGAAGCCTTAGCTGCTTCTGTTGCCTTATAGCTCCTTCAGGACAGAATTCATCAAGGGCTGTGTGAAATGGCTGGACCTGCCTGATGCTGTCTTACCTGCCATGACAGCCTTTGCTGATGGCTTAGGAGGTGAGGGCACAGAAACTTTCACTGAAATTTTGCTGAAGGATCCCATCTTGAAAGAAAATCCACTTCTCATTACCCAGGTAAGTTCATATGCTCCCCTCGCCCTTGTTTGCTTTGCAAAAAAGTTTTGTCATATGTGTGTGTTTGCAGCTGAAGTGCTGCTTGTGCAGCCAGGGAAATAAAATCAATATTTCTGATAGGCATCTGTTTATAAGCAGCTGTGGGGGGACTATCCATAAAGACCTCATGGAAATGATGAACCTGAAGCATGGTCACTGTCTGCTGACTTGTGTCTTTGATGGTTTCACTCTACAGAACAGAGAACTGACAAAGTTCTTACTTTGACTGTGTTACTGCAGTGATTTTCATCCATACACATGTTGTACAGATTTTAGTGACACCCTGAACACAACAGACTTGATTTTCACTTGTTTAAGAGCCCCTTCACTATATATGTAATACAAACCACCTCCACATACATGCTCCAAGGAGCACAATTTCCGAAGTCTTTTTCCCAGAGTAAATTTTGGCCAGAAGGAAATCATTGTGACTTTATTTTCTTTCACTGAGAAAGTGAAAGTGGGTCTGCTCCATAATGTTGTGGTGTAAAAGCTGATGGAAAGATAAAAGAGGTGAAACATTTTGGCAGTGTTTGCTTTTGCTGGGGAAGATCTCTCCTCATCCAACCTCATGTTATGCCATACGGGGTGAAGAGGGCATTAGGCTGCTGCTGGTGCCACACAGAACGTGGGCACTGTCACTCTGTGCTGTATCACCCTGTACCAGACACCCTGCATGCAGCCAGTGCTCTGGTATTGATTGATTAATAGTTCTCACACACTCACCTTGAGCAGTGGCCTGGCAGAACAGCAGATGTGAGAACTCAGCTCAGGGGAGATAAGAGAGCAGTGAGCGTCTCTGGTCACCATGACCAGCTCCCATTTCCACAGCAGCCTTTTCCTCTCTCCTGGCAGTCCATGAAATGCCTCAGCTGATCTGCTCCAGACGTCCACATATTCCAGTGCCCAAAGTCCTACAACAGTACAAGGACAGCAACAGAGATCTTAATTAATAATTTAGAGCAGATCTTCTCAAATAAAAGGGACTCTTTGGATGCTGTTTCCTCAAATTCAATACATCCACACGCATTCTTTCTGCCTTGATGTGCTTCCTGCATAGTTTCCCTCATTCTCTCTGCCTCAGGATGGATTCTCTACATTGAGGCAGGTTTTCCTGCATTGCTGCTGAGTTTATTAAGGCTGAAATTTAGCTTGTGCTTGCTCCAAGCTTATGCTGCATGAGGGCTCTGTGTGCTTGTACAAAAATGGCTCTGGGTCAGCAGGAGCACATGGGATTTTGCTCTGACCCAGGAAACTGAGGATATCCCCTGCATTTGTGTAGAATACAGAAACAATAGACAACTTTGATTAGCTGAAAGCAAAGGTGAGGAATAACTATCAGCCTAATGCCACAGCATCAATTCCTTACACAGTCATCTGCATGGGCGAGGTGATTGATTTTGTCTGGGGAGAGACAGAATGAAAGACTTCAGTAGAGCAAGGCAGCAGAGGTGTGTCTGGAAAAAAACATTGGTGTGTGAGAAACACAGTGATAAGCTGAGATCAGCTTTTTCCTTCTTACATGATAATAAGCTATGGAACAAAGCTTTATGAATTATTGATCTTTTACTTTATGATGCTTGTGCTCCTTGTATTCAGCTGCTGCTGATGCAATATTTACTGTTTATTAAGTATCTGCTTTAATTGCTCAGCGTGTGCAGTGGCAGGGCCTTGCTGGCACTAATGCTGCATTTTTGAAGGCCCTTCATCTCAAAGGAGCTGAAGGGATGATCCATGAAGTCAGGAGATTAGATGTGAGCTCACCATTGATTCAGTGAACATCTGAGGATTATGGATGGTTATCTTCGTGTTCATTGCAGATGACTAACACAGGCAGATGGTGGTAACTGAATCCTTTAAAGACAGTAGTCATAGCAGGCTGTGGGTGTGGTATGGGAAGGCAATGCAATAAAAGAGGTGTAGAAGCGGTAATAGGTGATAAAACATTGAAAATTCTTATTATGAATATGCTTTTTGCTCTCAGCATACTTAGAATGCCCATTTTCTAGTGGTTTCCTACACACATTCACTGCAATGTGGATTTGGGGCTTTCCGTTGTTAAGGAAATGGGTTTTGAACTTGCATCAACTCAGAAAAAGCTGGCAAAGACTGAATAAAGATTCCCTTATTTTGTAGGGCTTCTCAATCATGGGTGGTTGTCTTGTCATAGAGTTTTCATGGAGATTCAAAACACTGACTTCAAAATAAGGCTACAATATAACAACTGGTGCTTAGGGAGGCAAACAAACCAGTTGTGAACTAATCTAATCACTGCTGGTTGGATTCCAGCTGCCTGCATATGCAGTACGTGCACAGCCTAAACTGGAGAATTTGAGAGTGCTAACTGGCACGGATGCCATAAAAACAGTTGCTCCAGTTTATTACCTACGTGCATCCCTGACCTTTTGAAAGGCACGTGTGTTCATGCTTAGGCCAGATTTGTTTGGGGTGGTTTGATACAAGGTGCCACAGGTGATGTTGGGCAGACAGGACGGGACTTGAGCCTCAGTCAGGGAGAGTTTATTGCCCACAAACCATCACCCTGTTCCAGAGGCTGCTTACGTCAGTCCGTGGAAAATTGTGGCAACAAGGTCACAAGCTTCACCTTATTCTAGACTTGAGGCCCTGTGCTTGGTCAGCTTTTTGCTCAAGGCTTCCAGCCCTGCGCCTCCTGCTGGGCTTTGCTGTGCTAAACCTTCTCCCAGACGTGCACCCAGAGAGGAGGTGATGGTGCCCACGTAGCTGATCCCTGGGCACTCCCAGTACTCAGGCTTTGGGAAACCGGTTACATCCCTCCCTCTGGACTGGTGTCACCAATTCCCACATCCTACCAGCCAGCCTGGGGAACAGTCTGCAGTTTGTCCCTTTTCTGGTTGGTTCAGGATAGTTTGTTCTCCATTCTGCACTTCTCATGTGTAGAACTCTCAGATCAGAGACGTTTTTACGATACAAATTGTGCTTGGGAGCTTACAGGACTAATAATCATAAACTCTTTGGCAGCCTCCTACATCTTTGGCTGTATTTTTTTGTGTTCCCAGAGGGCTGAAAGGATTCCCTGTAAAATTCAGCTGTGCTGTATTTGTGTGTAGGAGAGGGAAGCAGCTCAACTGAGCTGGTGCTTAATGTTGTCACATAAAGAGCTTAGAATTTGTCCAGTGGCAATAAAAGAGGAGAACACAGTTATAAAAACACTGGCCTCTTTTTCATGGATTTATCCATAGAAACCATCTATTGAATTGATTTGTTTTTCCATTTTTTTATGGTAAAGAGCCAACACAGAAGTCAAGTCCCTCAGTCTTGACACATGGCCATAAATTCTGAGTTCTTAAACTTACTTAATCCAAAAGAACTTCATTCCAGTTCATCCTTACGGCCTAGAGCTGTGAATTTCCAGAATGCCAGAGAAAATAGGGGTCATTAGAGGAACATTCAAACCTGTTAGTGATGTTGCATATGTGAGTATACGTGACTGTGTAGGGAGCAGAAGGCATTAGAGTGGGAGGATTAGAGCCCTGTTCCACCAAACTTTGAAATCTGGTATAAGATCAGGATCATAACAAAGTTACAAAAAATGTGGGATGCCTCAGCATATACCAAGCATTATGTACTGTCCAGCCCTTTGTGCTGGCCTTTGGGGAATTTTGGACTGGTCTTGCTCTGTGCTGCCTCACTGAATTGTAGCTTTCTGCTTCCCACTTATGAACTGAGTTGCTGCAGTAATTAAATCAGTCTGATGGGTCTTCATGCCTCCATTTTGATCCCTCCAGACCTACATAATCAGTTTTAAATTAAATATTCCTTTTTTTTTTGTCTTTAGGACCTTTTATCCTTCTCTCTTCGAGATGGTAAGTTTACTTAGCATGTGTTCTTTGTAAAAATATTATAGTTGAGTTTACATCTGATACTTTAAAGTGCTTAAAAAGATACTATCCTATTTCATCTCAGCTTCTTCTCTGGCAAAAGCTCCACACTCCTTCCCTGCATTCTCTTCAAGAAAAACAACTCTTATATTTGGAATGGTTAATAATACCCACTCAAAATTGAATAGCTCTTCACCTCCTTACCTTCACACACCATGCGTTGGCAGTGAAATGTAAATGGTGGTGGAGTGGAGTGGTTTTTCTCCAATGTTTCCAGGGAAGCAGGTGACCTCTTCCTTTAGGAAGGCAGTAAAGCTGTTATAAAAATCTCAGCCTAAAAAATTTTCTGCTTGTTGCCTAAAAAAAGAAAAAAAAATATTCAGGGTATAAATTCCAGAGTGTCCTGTGAAGCCCATTATAAATTAATGTGATTTT
The DNA here is from genome assembly GCA_013390045.1 of Picathartes gymnocephalus. Classification (NCBI taxonomy): domain Eukaryota; kingdom Metazoa; phylum Chordata; class Aves; order Passeriformes; family Picathartidae; genus Picathartes; species Picathartes gymnocephalus. Next base: position 99,435 of record WEKY01039078.1, read on the forward strand.
TCTCATATATTATATTACACATAAAACAATTCTCTGGTTTGCAGTCCATTACATGGATTAGTCTGATAAAATTAATGAAATAAAGACTGTCTGCTGAACAGAATGTTCATGTCTAAAAGAAGCCTGGATTCTATCACTGCTTGCATTTTTTCAATCTCTGTGTTTTAACATGTTCTCACAGGAAAGAACTCACTGGTTGCTGATTAGCCTGATGCACTGAAGAACAAAACAAGTTTTGTTCTTGCTTTATTTTTAATGGAAAATTGACAAGTCAGTTATTGCAAAACTGTTTATTTTGTGAAGCTGGAATTTAGAAGCTATCTTTCCAAGCCTCGCTGCCTTACCACCAGGCTGGTGAGGAAGGAGCCCAGCAGGGTCAACAGGCAGGAAACAAGAAAGGGGCTCGTTCCACCTGCCTGGACTTGCAGGACGTGCCACATTTCGGGAAGGAGTGAAGATAAATCCTGTCCTCATTTCTCAACTAAGCGCAAATGTGATGAACAGTGTCATTAAAGGCCACGGAATTAGTTTGGTATCTTGGTAATGATGGTAATAAATAAACAAACCTAATAGATTGCCCAATGCCATATTTGGTCTACGTGCAGCGGGTATCACAAACATTCTTTGTAGTTGGGTTGTGCTGGTATTTTCACCCACCCTGAGAACAGCAGTTGTGTTTTTCATCCCAGAGTACACCAAGAACCTTTTATAAAAGCCAAACATCTGGAAGCAGTAGGTGCTGCTGAGAGAAACACATTAAAAAAGCAAGAGTTGGCACAAGTAATTTAAAATCGATTGCATTTAAGATGTCTTTTCTTCAAGAACACCTGCTTACAAAACCAGGAGTATTCAGTTCTGTTGTCTGGTGTTGTCTGAGTGCACTGCGCACTCCTGCATCTCCAGCAGGGAGTGTAAAAGCAAACTTTTGTCCATGGTGCTGCTGGGGGAGCTGGTGTGTAGCTTTACACTCCCAAGTGCCTGTTAGTGCCACCAAGATGAATTGAAGATAAAGCTTTTGCAAGGAGGTGCATTTTTACAAAATGCCACCTCCTGCATTGGTGCAGTAGAGGTGGGCTGTGCCCAGTTACCCACATAGACATGTTTGATATTTCCAGTTAGCTGCTATTTCCAGTCCTGCTCCAGGATTTCTCTGTTGAAAAGTTGCCAGCAGGCCTCTACCACAGAGGATGGAGACGAAAGGACCTGAGATCCTTTTCCTGCCACAGAGGCATTACCTGGTGTGGTGCCTCTATTCACAGGGAAGAAAGATTTTCCGTTTCTCAGTCTCTTCTCGTGTTCCTGGAAGAAAAAGAGGGCCTGGGGGGAGGAGCTGCTCTGTGACACGTTCCTTGAGTACTCTGCTCCTTAACTGAACTGTGTAATCAGACTGATTTCCTGGGCTTTTCTCTCTTCAAGGATCCTATGATGCTCGAGCCAGGGTGTTGATCTGCCGTGTCAGCTGGCTGCTGAGAATCCCCTTGGAAGATCTGGAAGTCCTGGAGGAGTCTCTGCTTGAGAGCCTGAAGGAACAAAAAGAGGAAGAGTCAGCGTAAGAACATTTGGGTTGATATGGGATCAAAAAATGCTGCCAGTGTGTGAAAGCTTAGCAGTAATTACGTGTGCCTAAGTCCAGTCTCTGATTATTCCCCACATGGCTCTTACTGTAATCATTTATGGCTTGATTAGGGTTGCAGAGCCCTCACAGCACTGACAAGCAGAAAAGCTCAGCATTCTTAAAATCAGATCTGAGACCTGGCCTTGCACACTGGTGAAGGCTGTTCTGCACCAAGCTGCCTCCTTTCCTCTTTCCAGTTGCCTCTCAGAGACTGTAGATTTTGCATAAATAAATCACAAAGATCTTGTCTCTTGGCCCAATATTCTTCAGATAGAACTGCCTCTTGCAGAATGAAGTTCTTACAGATAATCAGGATTAGATCCTCAGTTTTTCATTGTCTGTGGGTCTGTCCATCTTTAAGAGACAACTGGATAACTCCTGTTGAAGGGAGATTTCTGGGGGCAACAGGCTGAATCTTCAGTGACATACAGACCTGGCTCCTAATTCTATGTCTATTAATATAAGACTAATTCCTGATATCTATAAGAAATATAGTATCTTTATATTTCTGTCATCAGGTAGGAATTGTGCAATTCTTTAGTGATATTTAAGGCAGTAAACATGTCCATAGTGGACTTTCAAGGGAAATATTTTCATCTGTCAACTCAGCAAACAGATTATGAGATTACCCTGAATGCTAATAAAGGCTTTAATTGACACCTCTGCCATGGTTCAGCTCAGATGTTACCATGGGGTCCAGCATGTGATGGGTATCTTTCAGTTACAGCTGTCTTTAAATAATGCTTAACTTTATAGCACACTGTAAAAAGGGAAAGTCAGAATGATCTCAAAGATTGTGGACTGCTAAATGTTTGGTGTGCAGGAGCAAGGGTTGGTATTAATGGGGACTGCTTTGCTGTAGTTTATGGAAACAAACTCAGTGCTTGGCCTTTAAGATGTGTCTGATATTGGCAAAAGAACAGAGTGGATTTCAAAAGCCCAGTGGGGTTCCTGTGTGTCTGCTGTGGAGACAGCCAGGGATTCCTATCTTGTCCTTTGCCCAAATTGCAGCCATGGGAGTAAATGTCTATTGGATAAAAGGAAAAGGAAAAATCCTTATGGTGAGAGGAGCCCAAGACTGCAGTGCGAAGACATTGTTATCGCTATGCTAAAACAAGGCTGAGATTTGTGGGGAATCGATGACCCTTTCTTTGGTTGGAAGTCAGGAATCAGTGGGGAAAGGAGGCAAAATATGAACATGTCACCACCTTGATCTTACAGATTTTGGGGCTGGGAACACCAGTATGTGCTTGGGATGTTTCCAGCTTTGACCAGGAGAGGTTTTGGAACAGAAACAACCAACCAGGGGTTTGGCAGCTCCTGCACAGGTGTTTTTACTGATATTTGTTAACAGGAGGTTTTGCTCCTGCCTTTGCTGCTGTGGATATGTTGGATTGAGGCCAGAACCTGCAAGATTAAATGTACAATTCTCTAAAGAATAATGCTCCAGCCACTTAAATCCACATTAATTGTACCAAATGTGTTCTGACCTGCAGGTGTGAACCTTTCTTTTGTACACAGTTCTGTAGGAAACTGGAAAACATCACAACATTTACTTGCTGTTGTGTGCTCCTGCCACTTTTCCTTATTGGAAAATGACCTGAAATTCCCATAACAATCTCTCTGAACATAATTTATGGTTCAGGCAAGAAGCTGCACATCTGAGCTCAGTGAGGGTAGAGAAATACCAGAAGCAGCAGTTAATTACCACAGTGGATAAAAGCAGTCTGGTAATCCAGTGATAATGGTAATGGAGGAGCCATTAGGAAGCAGCTGCTGGCAACTCCAGAAGGGAAGCAGTGACAGGCAAAACTTCTCCTTTTATTTACTGCATCAGCAGGCAGGATTTAGCTGCCACTCTCTTTCTCCCCACATAACTCAAACTGCTCATTATTCCAGCTGACTCCAGGTTAGACATGTTCCAGCTCTCTTGCCATTATTCTCAGCCTGAGACTCAGTGCAGTGACTGTAAAAGCTGATGAACCTCATGTAGAACAGAAATTGCTGGGTATTGCCAGCTTAGGTATGAACAGCCTGGCTGCAGCACTCGTGTAAAGAACTCCAGGAGCAATTTTATCCAAAGCCAAGCATTCAGATTGGTGACTAAGGCACCAAGTAGAGCATTTTGAAAGGATGACAGGAAATGGCTTCAAGCTGTGCCAGAGGAGGTTCAGGTTAAATCAGGAGGAATTTCTTCATGGAAAGGGCTGTCAGGCCTTGGAAGGGTCTTCCCATGGAGCTGGTGGAGTCCCCATCCCTGCAGGTGTCCAGGGAATGACTGGACACAGCACTCAGTGCTCTGGGCTGGGTGGCAAGGTGGGGATCACGCACAGGTTGGACTTGATGGTCCCAGAGATCTTTTCCAACCTCAGTGATTCTCTGATAGCCAAGCACTGCTTTGTCTGTGGGGCTGTAGGAAGCGACTTGGTTGTGCAGGAATTGGAGAGGTGTTGCTCTCTGCAGACACCACGTTTGCAGCTGCATAAGGTAATGAGCAATGGTTTTTTGGAGGGTCTCTGTGGAGACAAAGTCTCCATGACGTGCAGGTCCATGGGAGTGCTGCCAGTGAGTGCAGTGACTCAGGGATTTCACCCACTGAGCTCCATTCTCCTCCTGCTGTGCCTCACTGAGCTGCATATTGTTTGGGACTCATGTAAAATTGTCTTAATCAAAATTACAGTGTGCTTAGGGGGTTCCAGGAAGGATTAAGCAATTATATGGATAATGAAAATCCAAAATTAGGCTTGGATTAACAGGGAAAATATCCAAGTTTGGAAGCAAGATAAATTGTCATGTTTCAAGGCCTGGATTAACTGCTGAGTAAACAGGCCAGACGGAGCCTGGAAAGAACTTCTTCCAGTATCCTCTGTTTCTCCCACTTCTGAAATTGAAGCATTTCTTTTAAGAGAGAAAGCAAAGACACTGGCAAGAAGTCAAAGGTAGTAACTAATAAGTGGTATTTGTTCCTTTTAGGTTTATTTGCCTCTTTCTGATAAGCTTGTTAAAATAAAGCTTAAATGCACACTGATGACTGTGTTTAATTCCTATTATATTATTATATTGTGATGTGCAATTAGAAAGCAGCTCAAAGTAAACACTGCTGTTGGAAAATAGTTTAATTGCATCTCTGTTTGTTAGCACAAATTACCCCATTCCCTTTTATTTCAAACACTTTTCCTTGTTCTCCTTAGGTTTCTTGTGGTTTTTTAGGACACTTAAGGAGCATATAGTTAATGAAATACTTTTGACTTTTTGTTTCTTTTTTTTTTTTTTACAAGCTTCAGCCCTATTAGGAAGGGTTTTCTGAGTAAGTAATATCTGTTGGCTTTTGTCAGCAATTAAATCGTTTCAGTTTAAATCTGTGGCCCATTTAATCCATTCAATTTAAATCTCTAAATCCATGCTCATAAATCTCAGTGTGCTGTCACAGTCCACACCTGCATGTTCCTTTTTACTGTTCCTGGGAGGGAAATTACACCGAGGAGAATAAAAGCAGATTCTGATGCAGCATTGTTATCCATCAGACTTTTCCCTTAGTTTTTGTACTTTTAATCCCCCCACAGAACTGCAGAAGTCTCAAGAAAAAAGAAGGAAAAGAGGAAAAAGCTGAAGAGATACTTGCTGATCGGTCTGGCCACTGTTGGGGGTGGAACAGTGATTGGTGAGACTGCCCTTGGCATTTTGGGGACACAGCACCAGGGACAGAGAGGGGTCTGACTCCAAGAAAAGTATTTTCAGCCCCACAAAAATAAACATGAAAGAGTTAGCTGGAAAAGTTATTCCAGTGTAGCTTCACTAGCTGGGGGAAATAGTAAAACTGAGGTTGTCACCCTTAAAGGTTTTCTCCTTTGCTCTCATGTTATAAGAGGATTAGATCTTTGAAATCAAAAGTGTGAGATTAGATCAATGTTTCCTGAGCAAATAAAGCACAGCTCACCCCAGATCACCACACAGTCTTCCTTTGACTTTGAAATTATTCTTCATTTCTACTGAAGTCAAAGAACTTGGGCAGAGATTCAGGGCCTGGGGGAGGTCTCAGGAAAGCCCTTTAATGGACATGCAAAAAGCTCTTCCAGCAGCAGTAGCAGCACTCTCCCAGCACAGGGAAATGCCTGCCTGGGGTTTTTAAGGGATAATAGTTTGGTGATAACTCTTGCTGCATCCTTAGGTCTGACAGGAGGCCTGGCTGCCCCTCTAGTTGCTGCAGGAGCTGCCACGATCATTGGGAGTGCTGGAGCAGCTGCTTTAGGATCCACTGCTGGGATTGCTGTCATGGCATCCCTTTTTGGAGCAGCAGGAGCTGGTCTTACTGGTAAGAGTGACCACACCATTCTCAGCCACTGAGGCACAGGATCATGTCTGCAAACGCACAGTTGATGACCCCACTGAGCTCTCTGCAGAGCAAGGGAAGTGATTTGAGGTGTAATCTGTGAGATTTTTATGTCAGTTCTGATTAAGGTACTGTGTAGCCCCTGGTGACCAAATAGGGAAAGAATATTTAGTGTGTGGTTAATGAAGGAAATGAAAACTTGCTGCTTTGGGTTAGAAGGATGCTGCCATGGAGAAAAGCAGCTGTTACAGCAAAAGAAACCCTTCTACTAGATTCCCTGATATCACACAAGCTCAGAAAGATCATATTGGCTCCTTACCAAGCTGTAAGTAATGCATGGACTGACTGAGGCTTTTGGAAAGGAAAACAACCCTCTCCAGATTACCCAATTAATTTCTTAGCAAACTCCTACTGTTAGCAGAGGGTGTCCTTTCTGTGCCATCTCTGAGCCGTGCGTTTCTTCTTGGCTGTGTGTAGGATACAAGATGAAGAAACGTGTGGGAGCCATAGAAGAGTTTGAATTCCTCCCACTTACTGAAGGGAAGCAGCTCCACATCACCATAGCAATCACTGGATGGCTGTGCACTGGCAAATATGGTAAGAACATGATGAGGAAACAGAATGGAGCTCAGAGAGCCGTGGCTGTGTCCCACTCCAGGCTGTGTTTGTGCTCACAAAGCATCATGTCTGCCCCACATTTCCATGACACGGTAACTGAACCATGTCAATTTTCACCATAACATTTGCAACCCAATCTGAAATCCCAGGCAAACAGAGGGAAAAAAAGAGGGCATTAAGTTGGTGGTGATAGCAGGACTGGGAGCAGCCATAGCAGGATTGCTGCTGCTAGGAACTGTTGCATGGTTTTGCCAGAAAAGGTCTGTTTGGGAGATGATTGCCAGCACTAGTACGAAGTGTCTGTGAGACCTTATGTTTATACTCCAGGAATTAACAGAAAATAGTGTGTTTTTGCTCTCTGTTTCTGCCAACTAATGAGGTTTATTGGCAAGAAAGTTCTGTCAAGTAAATCCTGTTAAGCATAGCACTCCGGAGGTGACTTACAGGGAAAACCTTGAAAGGTCTGTAGTGCTTTATTTTCCAGTGTAGTTTGTCATATAAAATATGTCACCTGTCTGCTAATGTGCTCAGCAACCTGACTGAACAGCTGCCAGTTTATTGAGAAGCACCATAATTAACTCTGGATATCATTAATGCAGAAGGATGTCTCACCCTGTCACTTGCCAGGCTGCAGTTTGCTGTCACAGGAAAGTTCACTTTGCAGTGCTGTGCTTTGTCTTCTCTCTTCGCCTGCTTGCCAGAGGTCCAGATCCTCAGGGCTGGAGTGCTCCCAGGCACAGAGAGGCAAGTGTGTCTCTCCAGGAACCTTTTTGTGTCTGTTTGCCCTTAAAAGGGAGTTACAGATGACACACATTCTTCTTCCATAACTAGCAATCTGCTAGAATGTTTTAAAGAGCAAAACTGGCGTTGTCATCCATTTTCCTCCTTACAGCAGTGTCTGTCTGTGTACACACTCCTTCAAATAGAGGGACTGAGGACAGGAATTTTATGGAATTTGCCACCTTGTGATTTTGGGGCTGCCAGTAGCTGCCAATCCACATGTCCCCACATATTACAGTCCACTGTGGGGTTCTTGTGTCACTTTGATCAGCAGCTGCCTCAACCTGAGCTGCATTGTTTGGGGAAGGAACAGTGTGAGAAGTTCTGCCCTTCAGTGTTGATCTGTCATGAATAGCATTGCCAGAATATTCCAGTGTCCTGCAGGTTCTGTTCTGATCCTCTGTTGGGCTCCTCGTGCCAGGAATCAGCCATTGTGCTCTCTCCAAACATGAATTCCATCTTTGCAACCTTTCCAGGGAGCTTCACAGCCCCATGGAGCAGTATGTTGCACTCAAGTGAGCAGTACTGCCTGGCCTGGGAATCCAAGTACTTGATGGAGCTTGGCAACGCCTTGGATTCCCTGCTGAATGGTTTTGTGAACATGATGGCTCAGGAAGCCCTAAAATTCACTGTCTTGTCAGGTAAGAAACTAAATCATATCAGATCTGCTTAAGTGGCTTTTGTGCAGTTTCACTGTTAAAGGAGCTTTCCTAAAGAAGGAATGTTTTGGAGAAGGCAGTGCTGGCACTGCCCAGGAGAAGTGACCTGAGAACCTCCTCTACCACACCTGTAATTTAGCTGTGCTTTCCTGGACTGCTGAGCCACGGTGCCATTGCATCATTCTGTTAAAGTTACAGCTGGAAACACCTTCCTTCATGTGTGACTGTTCATTTCTCCACGGTATTACACATTTACTGCTTTACAAAACCTCCCAACATGCAGGTTAGACTCATCCCCCTGTGCCAGAACATCAGATTCTTTCTTATCTTCAGTCCAGCAAAGCATTTCTCAGCACAGCTATTGGGAAAGAAGAGCTGGAAATGACAAAAGCTCCTAGGCTTAGCCTTTAACTTCAATGAACTGTCTCGATTTTAATGTTTTCTAAGAAACCTCTGTGTGTTGCAGGGATTGTGACAGCCTTGACTTGGCCAGCATCACTCCTGACTGTTGCCAGTGTCATTGACAACCCCTGGGGAGTGTGTCTGCATCGCTCTGCTCAAGTGGGCAAACACCTTGCACACATCCTGCTCAGCCGACAGCAGGTAACTGGCCAGAGTTATCCAGGAATAATGGCTGGAAGGGAATTGGCCCAGGGAGGTGAAGTTTTATAGTCATGCTGGATAAATGGTATCTTTCTAGGGAGACAGAAATCAATAAAAGCTCAGAGAATGCTGCATGAAGGTGACTAGCAGATATCTGGCTCACTGAGAAAAAGGAGGATGTCCCAAGTGGATCAGAGAAATCCTGCTGAGATTTGTTCCGTTTAATCTAAAGCTTTTCTAAAGGAGGAAGAAGAGCCCGAGGTCATAAATGACCAGTGGCTTAACCATGTCACAACACAGCCAGGCCCACTCAGCTAGTGGAAGTCAGAGAGCAGGAAGTGAGGATGGGTGAAAAGGAAAGGAGAATACAGAGTGTTAAAAATATTTATTGATCATTAAGAGGCACCAGAAAAGCAACCTGAGAGAAAAGTGGGTGGCAGCCAATGCCCAGTGAGCCACTGTTTTGCCTACAGAGAAGGCAAATGGGCTGGTACCTGACAGAATTGACAGAAGTCTCTCTGAAAAGGCTTGAAAAAAGACATTTCTGCCCCCCAAGAGCCTGCCATCATTTGCTGGGCCAGCACTGGGTTTTTCTGGCCTTGTGTTTGTCTCACACCAGTCACTGTTAATTACAGAGGAGCCTGAGGGGAGCTGTGGCCCCAGAGCTGTGTGTCCCAGCAAGGTGGAACAGCAGAGGACGAACAAACTTGATTTCTCATAAAAATCCAATCCTAGAAAACTCAATAAACTTTATTTCATACAAACCCTTTTTTTTTGTTCCTGCCTGTTAAGCATTTGCTGTTGTGAAAACACACATTCCAGTGTGCTGGAGAGTCTAAAACTAGTTAATGAGATGTCTGGGGTGTCGAACACACACCTGCTCCCTGGATATTACAAAGACCATTTTTCCTTGATGTTGGGATTAGGCTCCCTTTGATCTTACAGAAAATCTTGTTAGGCTCTTCAAAATAAAGGCTTAAAAGCCACATCATTTTTTATAACCATAGCATGGTGCTGCTGTCATTCAGCAGAAATCTGGAAGTGGTCAGTATTTTTATATTATGGCTTCTTCTTCTGTTTATTGAAGCATTTCTAGAAAAATTTTGTTTCTTGAGTAAGGTTTCCATTTGGAATTTTTGAACCAGTGACAGCATCTGTTTTGGTTTTGTTTGAAACATCCACTTGGTTGTAACTTCTGATCATTAGATTTTTTTTCAGTTGATTTTCTGAAGATCAAAACATACAAAATACTCAGACATGTAGAATTCTCCTTATTGAACTGGGCATAACTTTGAGGAGATCTGATCCCTTTGAAACCAACCAAATTGCTCTAGTATTTCAAAGGTGATGCACAAGCAGGTGCTCTGTGTCTCAGGCTCTCGGGCATCCCAAGCCCAGTCTCTGTTTCCAGAAAAAACACCATTTGGTGGCATTGTTTCCCTTCCTTCTTTCTCAGGGCCAGAGACCTGTCACACTGATTGGCTTCAGCCTGGGTGCCAGAGTCATTTACTTCTGCCTGCAGGAAATGGCTCAGGAAAAAGGTAAAATTCATCTCTAACCATTTTTTCTTTTATTTTCCTTATTTCTGGTGAATAAATTTTTCTTACAAAAGGAAGAACACAGCTTGGCTCTCTTAGGATAGGATGAAAACAACAAAAAAATGAGGCTTAAATGCCTTTGGAGCTGAATTCTGCTGTCATTCTGTTCAGCAGATTAAATCCACTTCATTTGAGGGATTTCAGTGGATCACTTTGGTCTGTAAACAACAATGTGACATTTGAGATCTGTCTGGAGCTGCCTGTGCACTGCCTGATCCTAGCAGAGGATGCTTTGCCTTTCTTGGGAGCTCTCTGCAGCTCTTGTATCTGATTCCCTGAGTCCTGCCTTCCATTTAAGTCGCTGAAATGCCTCTGTCATCTGCTATTTTCGTGGTAATTTTCCCCCAAAGTCAAGTATAAAACCATCTGTCAATTTATTACCCATTGTGGTTCTGTTTATTAATAGATTTCTATTTTTAATTTAGGAAAAAAAGCCCAGTAAAATCATTATGATCAGTTGATGGAAATTGTATCTTGGAGTTGAGTCAGCAGTGAGTGTGTGCAGCCTGCCTTCCCCCCATGTAGCAATTTAACTCATTAACCATTTAGCTTCACAATAAATCATAAATAGGGAATTTTATAAAGGAAAGTGTCCAATAAAGTCCAAGAAAGTGAGAATAGAGTCAAGTCAGGATTGACAGCTGTGTGCTAGGACTTCACTTCTGGTTTAAGATGGAAGTCCTCAAATACAGGAATTCTGCTCTCAAAATAAATCTAATCAATTCCAGAATAATCCTTGTGAAGTTACACTAGAGCCAGAACCCAGATCCTAATCTGGCCCTAGATCTACACTTTTTGTGTCCTGAGAATGCCAAGAGCTGAGATATTTCCAGGTTTTTATTTTAGTCTGCAGGCTCTGGAATGACACAAGCCCATAGCTTAGGGAGGAAATCCTTAGGGGTCTGGAAGGTTGGCTGCCACTCCAAAGAACTCCAAGTATTGTGGTGATGTATCAGAGCAGCTCCCACCATACACTGATTTTTCAGTTCCTTAATTGAATTCTGAAAGCTGAGCTGTTTGTGAGATGAAAGGCAGCATGTTTAGCACAGATTGCCAAGGCCTTCTTCACAGGCACATTCCGGAGCAAGCCACAGAAGGAATGGAGCTGGCACCTGGGACAGCTGAGACTGATTTGGGTTTGGACTTGGATGTCTCACACGAAAGGAACACACGGCCTCGCCGTGCAGGGCTCTGTATCCAGATGGCAGGGGCATTGCTGAGGACAAAGAGCTAATGATGGATTGGCCAGTGACACACCATGGCAGGGACTCAGACTCTGTTCAAATGCCTCTCTGCAAAGCAATGGAATAACCTTTGGATACTTCATCATGGATGACTTCAGGAGTCGGAGCTCAGTAGGTTTCCAGAAAATGGCATTATGGCAGAAGCTGGAGTAAATGAGCCATCAGAGACACATTACTGCGTGGGAAGACCATTGCTCTGATTTCTTCATCATGATTCCCATGCATTTTAGTAAAAAATTAGCAATTAGCAAATTAATGCTACTTGATAATGGCTGTTACCACCAGAGACTGAACCTTGAAACCCAGCTGTGTGTGACAGGAGTGAGGTGTCACATACTGGGTATTTGGTACTGATCACAGCTTGTGTGACCAGTATCCCACTGGGCTGTGATCCCTGCTGTGCTCAGGTGTTGGGAATATTGCTGCCAACTCTGCCCTGGAACATCTGTACACAGCCAGAGCTGAATTCCAGCCCTGCTCTCCCTCCAGTCAGGACTGATGTGCTGAGGTACTTTCCCTTTCCCAGTGAGTTGCACCCCAAGGGCACACCAAAGCCCAGCTCCCAGGATTGGTTATGGTCTCTGGGACAGCTTATTTCTTTCACACCTTTTCTGGAGAAATCATCTTAATCAGGTTTGATTTTGGCCTCTCATTCTCACTCTGTTCCCACCTGCTTAGACTTGATTGGAAATTTTCCTTTATAAAACTCCTTATTCATTAGCCACTCTTTATGAGGCTAAATGGTTAATGAATTTTTTTCCACTGCTTTTGCAGACTTTTTTGTTCTTCATCATCTAGAAGATTTACAAAGTGTGAAATACATTTCATTTATCTTGAGCCTTAGCTGCTCTGCAGGCCAGTGATCTGTTCCCAGGTTTCTATCCTGTCAACATTCAAAGAAAATGAGCATTTTTCAGCCAGGGCTAAACATTTTTTTTGTTCTGAGCAACAATAAGCTGGACAGAGGACTGGAGAAACAAAAGCTTCCAACACCTTGCCCAAATATTCAGGATCCTGACAAATTAGCTGCTTGTTTATTCAGTTGGCTCACACTGTGGACATGGAATTTAGAACCTTGGTTGGAATGAGCTTCCCGTTGGCAAGGCTCTGGGTTTCCTTTTGATTGCCCATGATTATGGGAACAGGACTTTATTGCTCACAGATTACACTCACGAAATTGAATTGCTCTTTGCTCTTTTTGGTTGGTGCAAAATTTGCTCTACAGTAAGAAACAATTCCAGGAGAGCTCATTTGGGTTTGTCAGGCACCAGGATTTACACCTGGTAAATGTGTTCTCCACCTTCCTGTGGAGAAGGATACAGGCACTGCAGGCAGCTCCAGTCCTTTCCTGCTATCAGGGAAAGGAAGCTAAGTGATTTACATTTGAAAAGTCTACCCAGGCAGCACCTCTTCCTCAAATGTTAGGTTTAGCTCAGGTCTGTGGAGCCTGGTCTCCCAGAGGTGCAGAGTATGGATTTGGAATGTTATGCTTATGAGTCTGCCATTTAACTACTGTGGCATCAGAGGCTTCATCTCTCTTTACAAAGATTTATGGAACATACTGATATATTGTTCAGGAATTTAGGAAAGTAGCAGAGCTGCCCAATATTTCTCATTCCATCGTTATTTCTCCTGAAATTGCCCAGCTGCAGTTCTCTGATAAGTGAGGAAGATTTATTATGCTTAAAAGTCAAAATTGTTGTTCAGCAAATCAGGCCCTGGGCATTCAGGTTACAGCAGAAGGAAATCAAACCAGTTTGATAGATCTTCACTGGGTATCAGCAAGTGCCTCCGTTGTTGCTACTTCCAAATCAATATTAAGAATTTGGGATTTTCTCTTGCATTTTCACATCATGTTTTTCATAGAATCAGCTATGGGAAGAGTTCCTCATGCTTCATGTATGACAACATTTGCTCGCTCTGGGATCTCAGACCTGAAACCTGTTTCAAAGCTCTGTGCAAACCCACATCAGTGAGTCTGCAGAAAGACCTTTCCAGCAGTTTCCAAACCTTTCCAGAGGTTTGCTGCTTGAACAGCATCTTTCTGGGCAGAGGCCAGGCCACTTCTCCCTCCTGCCATCAGCTTGGTCCTTTGCACTGTCTGAGGATCTCAATTTTTCATATTTACTAACTCCAGGGGAACTATGAACACTTAACAAGTATGCAAAGTTGTATTTATGATCCTCCTTTCCATTGTTTCTGTCTTTCAAATTGAAGCCACCTAAAGAATGATTTTGCTGTAATGCACATCTGAACACACTTCATGTAAGAATATTTGCTGATCCATCTTCTAAATCTGAGTTGTTCTGCTTTCACAGACTCACAAGGGATCATTGAAGATGTTGTCTTACTGGGAGCTCCGGTGGAAGGAGAAGCCAAGCACTGGAAAGCTCTCACCAGAGTGGTGTCAGGCAGGATCATAAATGGCTACTGCAGGTCAGTGTGTGCTCAGTGCCTGGCCTCGTTAGCCTGGAAATGGTTTGGGTATTTATCCCTTTTAAGCACTTTATAAGTGCTGGTGAGGACATTGATTCAGCAGTGCCAGAGCCTCGTCCCTCCAGGCCTCTGCCTCAGATCAGTTGGTGATGGCAGCTTCAGGAGGCACTTGGAGGCTCTTTGACCCAGCTCTTGGCTCTTTGTGCCCCTGGAAGCCCATGTAGGTCCTGTTCATAGAGGGACAGTGTTCTACCACCCACAGCCTCAAGCAGGGTCGGTGTGTTTGTGTGTGTAATCTGATATATTCTAAAGCCCCTTTAAATCTCAGCTTTATGTGAAGGACTATAAATACAGCAGTTAAGTTTGCTGACTTAAAGAATGGGAATTAGAATCTATAAAAGCTTTAAGATGCAATTCACTTGTGGCTGCTTATGAGGCAAAAGATGTGAAAATCACAATGGAATGGAAGGAGCTCAAGCAAATTGAAGGGTTTTAGATCTGGAGTGGGTTTCTGCTCAAGATAGTCCACATGAACAAGATATTTAACTTGCAAAGGAAGAATAGCTGGAATAGCTGTAGCAAATTTAGTAAGGATGTGAAAGAATACAAAGATTGCCTTCAAAACAAATACCAGCCTTTTAAAACCACATTTTAAAAACATTTTAGAAATAAAAGCAGACAACTGTTGTGCAGAGTTGTGGGAGCTGCTGGGTGAGAAGAGGGAGGTTCAGAGGCCCAAAACAGCTGAAGCAATCTCAGAAAAGCTATTAAGTATTCAAGTGACAGCTTCAAACCTAATGACTGTGTCTTGGAAGATAATTGTGGCAGGAACACTGCTTACCAGCACAATTAGATAAGGGGAAATTAAAACCAAGGAATGAAGCAGGGTAGACTTAAGAGCATGGGGAAATAAATTGAGAAATATCCAGGCAAGAAGATTAGCAAAGAACCTGCAAGTCAAGACAGTTTATAAAGCTGTGAGCCCTCGGGTCAAGGACAGGTGAAAATGCTGCTGGTGTTTTCCGTGCACACATCCGTAGGGATGTCTACACACATACATGGAAGGTGGGGAAGTACTGTGTTATTGTGATTCTAACAGAGTGTTTTAACTTAGAAAGAAGAATTAAATAAATGAATTAAAAGTATTCAAGCTTAAAACAACAAATTATCAATCCTATCTGTCAGCTAGGCTGGAAATTGTTGCTTTTGTCCTCTTTGGATCCCAGGATTTTCAGGGGATGCCAGGGTGGTAGACACCACTTGCAGTGTTTCTTCATGTGGCATAAGGAAAAGCTGCCTCCCTGGGAGTGCTCTGAATTTCTCCAAGAAGCCATAACTGGTAGAAATCATTGCATATAACTGAGTTTACCCAGCAAATATTGTTCCTCTCTGTGTTCTACAAAAATAAATTTCACTATAAAAAGCTCAGTGTATCCATTTCCTATAACACACACAAACAAAAAAGATCTTGTTATAGTTTCCAAGCCTGCCTGTGCTGTTGGAATAAAATACAGTATGTGTGTGTCTAGAGGGTTATTCAGGTAACATGAGGGGCAGATAGAGGAGGGAATTGAGAGATATGGGGAATTTCTGTGGGGTCTGAGGTATGAGAGAAAGATTTTACAAACATTTTGTGGTAAGTCCTCACCTGATTCTGATTTCTCTGGTCTCTCACTTGTACAAAGGGTGGCCTCATTCTGTCACTTCAGGAGTAACTCTATTTAGGTCGGATGAATTACACTGAATAGAATTCCTGTGAGATCAGATTTGAGCCCAATTGTTGAGCTTCAGTCCTTGTTCTCCTTTGGCTTTGGAATATGAGGGGATAGGGCAAGTGAGAGCCCTGTCACAGCTGTCCCCTCCCACTTAACAGCGGGGTTACAAATTCCCAGGGGGAAACCTCACCCAAATCTGTTGGACTGCCTCAACTTTTGAAAGGACTCACACCTGAGCAGCATGGATGTGTTGTAAAGGTTTTGCAGGGTTCTGTGTAGACTTAAAACTCCTAGGGTGGATTATTTGGGAGTAGCCAGGAATAGGCACCTGTGCAGGAGCATTTCACCTGCTGCCATCACAGAGGTCAAATCCCACTCATGTCCCACTGAAATCTGCTCTGCAGAGTACAGTGGCATTTCGGTGCCCAGATTTGATGCTGTTGCTCAGCTCAGAAGAGTTTTGTATTTCCTTCTCTCCTCATGCCACAGTCTACCCTGAAACTGTCACGATGACTTATGGCACTGATTTAGAATGGGAACAAACTCTTCCTAGTTCTGTCACTGAAGCCATGTATTTCTACAGTACCTATAAATCAGGAGCGGTCCCAGGAGCTTCACAGTCGATATTTATGTCACAACATCAGTGTTGTAGGTCTCATCACCTTTACAGCTTTATGGGCTGGAGAACCTATCAGTACATGAAAAAGATGAAATACATCAATGTACAATCCCTAAGCAAACATAGAAATAAACAGAAGAGTCAGATTTTTAAACTCACTGCAGGTAAAGAGACTACACCCATGGATCAGGATTCAGTTCAAACTTACAGCTCTGTGTCCCAGGGACCTGCCCTGAATCCAGCAAGTGATTCTTGGTGTGATTCCTACATCCCATAGACCTGCAGCAGGTCTTGCTGCTGACATCACTGTGCTTCCCAGCCCTTCCACTCTCCTCCTGGTCTGAGTAGTAACACATTAGGAAATGTCCCAGGCCAGGTTAGACAGGGCTTGGAGCAACCTGATCTAGTGAAAAGTGCCCCTGCTCATGGCAGGGGGTGGAACAGGATGAGCTTTAAGGTCCCTTCCAACCCAAACTGTTCTGGAATTCTTTGATTCCACATGGCATTGGTTGGGCAACACGATTTATTCCCACTCTTCTCTGCTTCCAGGGGGGACTGGCTGCTGAGCTTTGTTTACAGAACCTCCTCTGTCCAGCTCAACGTTGCAGGCCTCCAGCCAGTCGACCTGGATGACAGGAGGATGGTGAACATGGACCTTTCCTCTGTAGTAAGTTCTCATATTCTTTTTTTTTTCTCCATCATCCTTTACCTGCAGAACACTCACTCTGTAACCCCACGCTGAATGTACAGGAGAAGCTGGGGACCAAAGAGAGCCCCTCCAGATACACTGTCTCTCTTTCCTGCCTTTGAAGGAACTCTTACACACACTTCCCTCTGGATTTTGTTGGCCCAGCTAGTGCTCAGCACTGAGAAAAATAGTTAGAATCTACCTCTCCTGTTGTATATGTTTGGGTTCTTTTGGTTCTGACATATCCCATAGTGGAGATAGAAAATGCTATTATTTCTCAAGAAGGGCCATGCTGTCATAGAATTATGGAATGATTTGGGCTGGAAAAAGCCTAGTCCCAAGCCCTGTGAGTGTGGATCCGGGGGAGGTGGGATCAGCAGCTGGAAAACGTGGATCTCAAACACGCGCCCGCACAGCAGGTGCAACCCGTTATCTTATCTTGGTGGAGCCTTCCACACTGCTCAGGTTCAGCCAGGGGCAGGTTCCTGGCCCTTGTACCTTGGTCCCCAGGGCTGCAGGAACCGGAACTGGTTTGGAATTACAGAAGCTCTGTGATAGCAATGGTTGGTTTGCCAGATCCTGCTGTTCATCAGGAGCGTGTGTCTCCAGGAAACAGGGAGAGATTCACTGGTATATCTGGGAAACGTTCAGCTTCCTCAAAGCTGTCTGGTGTCATTAGTGATAAGCCACTGTTAGAACATCTGGCAATATATCTAAGCAATATTCAAGTCAATTATCTTAAACTCATCATGGCATTGCTGTCTCTTCCATAGAAGAAGTGAGCTCTTCCACAGAAAACTGTGCAGAACTTACCTTGTGTATCCATATCCATGGAAATCTTGGACATGCCATTGTGTTTTTTCCATATCTTAATGTTTTAATTTATTGTTTACTCTCTGCAAACTGGAAGATGCTCAGCACAAAGCTCAGGGTACTTCCATGGTCGGTGTTTCTGCTGTGACTCTTCTTCCCTAATGTCCTCACAAGCTGGCAGCAACTGTCAGTGTTGCTCTGGAGCTAAAGGCACTTCGAAGAGCTTTCAGATTTTTTGGAGCACCAGCTTGCTGAGCCTATAAATACCCAACTGTTCTCAGCTCATTTCATTCATGATAACTGAGCTCTGCACAGCCCTTGGCAGCACACACAGGACTTGGTGCTGAGCAGAGAGAACAGGCACTTGGAGGAACAAAACAGGGGCTTCCCAGGAGGAGGGGTTTAGTGGAGGCTTTTAAACAAGGTCCATGCATCTCTGCATCTCCCTGGGTTGTCAGAATTTCCACACACTCCCACATCCATTTTCTCACCATCCCCAGAGCTGCCAGTACCCATGTGCTCTCTGACATCTGTTGCTGGCATGAAAATGGCCCAAGATGCCAAGTGGTGGCACTGGGGTGACATTTCCTGTCAGTCAGTCCATGTCACCCCTCTCTTTCTGAGTTTCTTTGGAGATCCTCCTTCTCATGACCCTCTGCTTCCTGAAGCATGAAACCCTGCAGAGCCCTGCACACTTTATCCTGCCTGAATCACAGCAGCTTCTCCATTCCTCTCAGAGGAGCAGGATTTACATTTCAGCTGAATGAATCACGTTTGCAGAGCTGCTCTCTGCTCATCTCCCAGGGCTGTGTGTCTGCATCCTGGCTGCCTGGTGCCAGCACTCAGTCCCAGTGCTTCTCTTCTTCAGAAGGAATTGACACTTCCTTCATCTCACTGCAAAGCTTTGGGAGGAAAAATGTATATTAAGTAGGTGTCATTGCCTTGATCCATTTTCCAGACCACGGGAAGAAATACGGTGCATTCTGGTGAACATTTTAGAAATGAAAGGAGCAAGAATGGGGAAGGAAATATCCAGGGGCAATATTTTTTAAAGTGGCAAGAAAGCAAAGAGGGATTTTGCTGCAAGTACAGTGCAGTAGCAAAACAGAAAAATATATATTGGTATTTAGAGATATATAGAGATACAGGTATTTTCTTTATAGAGACCAGCTCCATCCCTGCAGATGCCCTTGTTGGAGGTCCCTGTGAGTGTCCTGCCAGGAGAAGGACAAGCTGTGATGGAAGAATAAAGTGTAGCTGATGCAAAGGTGCTCAGCATAAAAATATTACAAAGGCACCATCAGTATTTTTGGCATCTCCCAGTCCATCCATAATGAAAACTGGTCTGGATCCAAACAGCTTGGTTCTCTTTGCTGTGGTAGCACCAGAATCCTCAAATGAGTGGAGGATTAGGAGCCCTCAGTATAAACAGAAATTCACCTCTGAGGCCTCCGTCTCATGTGTCTCTTGATTAGAGTGTTTTTATCTGACTGTCAGTAAAAAAGCAGAGAGAAAAATGCCCTCCCACTCAGCAAATGCAGTTATAAAATCCTTCCTCGTGGTTACAATGGGGCTGATTTATTCCATGGATTTATTTGACAGCACCTGTTAGAGACCAAGGAAGTCATGGAGCTGCAGGGGATTATCCTGATTGCTGTTTGTTCTCAGGGGAGTTTGTTCAGTACAGTCTGAATTAACATTTGAATATTGCAGAATTGCTCAAGGAGCACCTTCAGGGAGGCTCAGGAGTCAGCAACAAGTGGGGAATGGGCAGTTTCACAGCAGCAGAAATCAGGGATCAACTTGCAGGTTTGGAAGCAGTGGGAATGCCTGGCTGGAAGTCCAGTGGAGAGCAGGGATGGATCATAGAATCATGGAATTGGTGAGGTGGGAAGAGCTCTCAAGAGACCACTGAGGCCAGTCATTCCCCCAGCACTGCCAAGGCCACCACTAACCCACGTCCCCACGTGCCACATCCACACAGCTTTTAAATCCCTCCAAGGAGGGGAATTCCATCTTTGCCCTGTGCCAGGGCTGAACAGCCCTTTCCATGGAGAAGTTTTCCCTAATATCCAATCTAAATGTCCGCTGGCACAGACTGAAGCCTTTCCTCTTGTCCTCTCACTTGTCACCTGGGAGAAGAGACCAACCCCCACCTGGATCCACCCTCCTGTCAGCTCTCAGAAAAGGGACCAAAATTTCCATTATGAGGGAAGACAGATTCAAGGTGATCAGGCACATCAATACCATAAGTAGATGCAAAGTCTGAATTTTATGAAATCCAACAGATTTGACACTTCTCTGAGTCAGGCTTTTTTTCTCCAAACACATTCAATTGTGGTTTTTTCCCACTGTATTCCCAAGACTTGCAGCAAAGAATTAACTATGGTTACAAAATGTGAATTAATTAAGAACCCTGGGGAGTTGGAAAGGCAAAAAAAGGTTGCCAATATGTCATTGCTCCTTTGTCTCACTTGTTCCCAGTGAGCAGTGCCACTTTCCCAAGGGCAGGATCAGAGGAACAAGAGCTTGGAGCAGAACTCGGCTTCAGGCAGCTGCCTAGAGGAGCTGGGAGAGCCCCTCTCCCCTCAGGGGAACATGCAGGGCTTTGTGGAAACAATTCCAGCTGTCTGTCAGCCTGTGAGATCACAGAGATGGCTTCCATGCCCCTGGAATCATCAATGGCATCATCTTCTGTGCTCCTTCTTGCTGTTGATTTGGGACCCCCAAGAATCCCACATTAAATACATATATTTGATATGTTTTTCCCTTTGGGAAACAAGCAGAGAGTGCTGGCAGTGTCACTGTGTTAGAACAGAGGAAGAAACTGAAAAAGCTTTTCCGAAAGAAAAGTGCAAACGAGGCCATTAATAACTTGCAGCTTGTTTTTGCTTTGTGGCTGACAAACCTCGAAGGCCGATGTCCCTCCTCGCTCCAGCGCGTACGGATTGCTCGAGCTGGATGTGCCCTTTGGGAATCTGGGGATTCCCAGATTCAGCTGCTTCTAAAGGCAGAGAGAACCATTTTACAGGATTCATATTTCGTAAGGCTGGTGCCCAAATTCCCACAACTGGGAACCAGCAGAGTGCTACAATTTCCTGCAGATTTACAGGAGGGATTTTCCCATTCCCCCACGGTTCCTGGAACATGTGTATATCCTTCCACAGGGGATTCCCACGTTATCTGCTGGAGTGTGTACAGTGTTCACAGTCCCCAGCTACCCTGGGCAGGGCTGAATTCCTGGGACTGCAGCTTCTCCTTGAGAAGAGCTAAGGGGACCAAGTGCCACATTTAAGAAACTCACAGGTGGTTTATATTTCCATCAAACACAGTCCAGCAGAGGAAATTCACTGTTCCTTTGCAGAACCAGCAAAGTTGTGATGCCATCACATCTTTCTCCTGTGGAACATAACAACTGGCATCACAAATCACCTTTGATAGATTTCCTCTTCCCCCTTAGAGCACTTGGCATGTGGAAACGGGACAGTTCCTGCACGTGCAGGCGCTGCACCCCCTGTTCTTTCCTGATTTGCAGTGGTCAGGTCTGTAGCTGTTGGCTTTGCACGCAGCTTTCCCCATCCCAGCCCTTCCTGGAGCAAAGCAGTGGGAGTTTTCCCAAAGTACTGTTCAGCTGGATTCTGCAGGAGTGGCCACACAGAGCCCAGGCAGGTGAATTAAGGATGGAAAATTCAGCTTTTAATTTCCTGTCTTCTGCTGGAACACAAACGCTGATCCTGTATAGTTTTTCTGCTCCCTTTGAGCTTTCATTCTGACCTCCTCAGCTAACATGGAAACAAAATCCCAGCGCAACAGCCAATTAAAAGTGTTAATCAAGGGGAAGGCTGACTTTGCTGACACCTTGTGCACATCATGTGTTCGAGATCCTGCAATTAGAGCAGCTGAATTATTGATTAGAGCTGTATGCCACTGAAATACCACAAAGGTGTTACTACCCCAGTGACACTGGGGGAAGGGGAGGGCTTAAACCTGCTGCAAATGCTGGTGTGGTGGATTTGCAGGATATCACATTGCTGAGGAGAGACGTGGCACTACTCCACAGCACTTGGAATTTTCCAAATGCCCAAGACTTCTTGCCCAGACACATTATTGCCATCAGCTGGTGAGGGATGAGTCAGAACAGGTCGTTGTCCCCAAAACCAGTAAAAATTCCCTTAGTTAACCTCACGGGACCTTGTTTCGTGAGGTTGGGCTGAGAACCTGGTTTGAAAACAGCAGAAAAGATAATGTTTGAGCTGCCAAATGTTGTGTATTCCTGGAGCAAGACAGGGAGAGGAAGGGTGCCAATCCCTTTGGGTGTTACAGGAGTCACCCTCTGCTTCAGGCTGGTCCAGATGCATCCTTCTGGTAATGCACACCTCATCTCAGTGTTGTCATGTGGAATCCTCAAAAAATTTCCATAATCCTGGTGTGATCATTATGTCCAATATTTTGGGTCACTAGTGTGGTTTCTAGTGTCAGGCACCTGGGTCCCCTAAGTTCTTTCTAGGAACACTCCAATTCAGTGTATCAATCCAGTCTTTATTTTTGGGATCTCCTGTCCTCCATGGCCCAAGACATTACGTTCACATTATTCCCCAGTGATAATTATATGCAGAGTGTATGCTGGGTCTTTTTAAAACACTCTTTAAACCATCGAATTTAAATAATTTCCAATTGGGTTAGCACTGAAAAATGAGTATTTAGCTATAGCCACCTTATAAACAAGTGGCAGTCATTGGAGAGAGCATCAACAAAAAATAGTCAACAGCAGCTCCACAAACAGCTGAAAAATTAATGGAAGAGCTGTTTCTTTCTGTGGGATGGCTTGGTGTGCTTTACTGGGAACAGAGGAACATTTATGAAGGCACATTTCCCTTGAATCCTCTTTCAAGGATTAATTCAGAATATTAATTCCTAATTTTGTGTTGTCACAGATGTACAGCTGCTCTCCATTTGTCCCTTAGAGCTCCAGAACCTGATTCCTCCATTTGCTTCCTGTGTTCTCTTGTTATATTCTGTATTTTACTCCTCTCCGTCTTCCTCTTGGCATTTCTGAAGGTAAATTGAGAGTAAAGCTGGCAGAGATTTTCAGCAGTGGATTAATCCAGCAAAAGCCAGTGATTACTCAGAATTTTCAGCATTGATCACAAAACATATCAAAGTTTGATGGAAAAAACTCTTAGAAAAAACTCTTGCCTTGGTGTGGAATTGCCTGAGGGTGTCTGAGGGGAACATCCCTCAATTACCACCCCAGAGGTGACAATGACTGGATCAATCTGTTGTGGCTGAAAGATGATTGCAGGAAAAAATTACAGTCTGGCTCAAAAAATATCACTGCAATGAAAGGAGAACTTCTACCAGTCAAGTGAGTTTTAAAATGGGAAGAAAAATAAGAATTGAGTGCCTTATTCTTTCCACAAGGACTGTGGTTGTGCAAAGGGATGATGTGAAAGGAAAGCCTCTGAGCCTCAGCAGAATCACTCTTCATTCCCTCAGTTTGTCAGAGCAGAAATAGAAACATTAAAGAGGAATAATGCAAATGGCATTGTCAGGATTTCCAAAATAAATTCAGCTCTATCAGTTTTTCCTCAAATATTTTTTATTGGTTTCTCTGGGACTGCTGGTGCCCAGGATGCACCATTGCTGCAGGTGCCAAATTCAGTTGGTGAATTGAATCAATTTTTTAATAAACCCACTTAAATTGCAGCTTCTGAATTAGTGGATGTATTCACTGTCCTCACTTTTGAGAAAACATTGTTTCCTGAGAATCCAAACAGAAGAATTTTATTCCTATTCTAACTTCATTCAGCCACAACCTCTGTCAAGGTCTGTTGAATGTTTTCTGGTTCCTGCTGTGGAATCTGCTCTGCCTCGTATTTTCCAGCTCCTGTGCCCAGGCAGCATCAGGGCTTTGCCATGAGCTGTCAGGAAACTGTGGGAAAACTCAGGACATTTTCTGACAGGCTGGGAGTTGGGATTGTTCATCCTGGAGGAGAGAAGGCTCCAGGGAGACCTTAGAGCTCTTTCCAGTGCCTAAAGAGGCTCCAAGAGAGCTGGAGAGACACTGGGGACAAGGGATGGAGTGCCAGGACAAGGGACAATGGCTTCCCACTGCCAGAGGGCAGGGCTAGATGGGATATTGGGAAGAAATTCTTCTCTATGAGGGTGAGGAGGCCCTGGCACAGGGTGCCCAGAGAAGCTGTGGCTGCCCCTGGGTCCCTGGCAGTGTCCAAGGCCAGTTTGGACAGGGCTTGGAGCACCCTGGGATAGTGGAAGGTGTCCCTGCCCATGGCAGGGGTGGAATTGGAGGATCTTCAAGGTCCCTTCCAGCCCAAACCATTCTGGGATTCTGCGGATGCCCTCTGTCACGCAGGATGTATCCAGACTCAGAATTAAGGCTTTCACTGACATGTGGGAATATCTGTGACCAGAGGAGCCTGCCAGCTTGGCAGAGCTGACTGGATTTTGAGGGATAACCTGGCAGAGCTTGGGAGCCCTGCAATCCATCAGCCTGTGCCTCCATTTGGGCTGTGTGGGATCGGAGGCAGCATCCAGAACTGAGGAGTTTTTGGAAAGCAGCAGTGACATTGGAGCTTCTTCCCTTCTGCACTGACAGCTCCTGGACCTGGCAGTTCAGTTCAGAGCAGGGTTGGACTCCAGCGTTTTTGTGGACAATACATTCACTGTATCTTTGGAAAAGGGAGAGGAAACAGTGACAATACCTGGAGGGGCTGAGCTGGCTCTGCAGTTTGGTTTCACTCTGTGTGTGATACCCAGGGCAGGGGAGGGCTCCTGGGAGGTGAGCTGTGATTATCCCCTGAGCTCCAGAACCTGCAGCTCACTCCAGGAACTCCTTCACCCCCCATAAAATACCATTTTCTATGAAAAAAGACAGTATTAGCCAAAAGGGAATCCTGAAGGATCCCTCCAAGGCCATTGCTGCTCCTGCTGAAATAACCAAGTTCTGCAGAGATGTTTGAACTTGAGGGGATCTTTTGCTGTGGAATAAAGTTGCTCTTTGGATGTGATGGGCTAAAAACACATGAAAGCAGTGAAATTCTCAGGTGTATGAGTGACCTGTGCATTCTCCAGCACACTGCTTGCCTCCACAGTGATTCCCTGTGAATCCATAGGGGGTTTGATGAGGGAGAGCAGGAGGAAGGCACAGCTGAGCTGCCCTGTCCTTCCCCTGCCCACAGGGGAAGCAGAGGGGTGAGGGACACCCAGCTGAGCTCTGGCAGTTCTGCAGCCCTGCAGAGCATTTGGAGCCATGTGCACTCCTGTGCTGGCTGCTTGGGATGGGTGGAGGAGCTTTTATGGAAGGACACTGGACAGGATCTGAAGGTTCTTGGCTCTGGAGTGAGCAATGAAGTGTTATCTTGCTGTGCCAAGCCTGTCCCTGTGACATCAGTGTTGTGCCATCAGTGTTGTGACGGAGTCCTGTCTGTCCCTGAGTCTGTGGCAGAGCCAGGATGGTGGGGAATGTCTCCTTTCTCCAGCCCTTCCTCTGCCCTCACCTTGGCAGCGCCGCCTCCGGGACACGCTGTGTTCCTGTCAGAGAGAAGCCAGGATTCTTAATCCTCTGTATCCAACAGAAACACTTCCCTGGCAGTTGAATCGTCACAACTGATTGTGCTCAGTGACATTTTTGATACTTTTGGGTGGATTTGGACTTGGAAAAACTCTCCAAACGTGCTGAGCTGACTGGCTGATGGATCCCCCGGTGCAGCGCTGGAGTCCTGGGCAGCAGCAGTGCCAGAGGCAGCTGGCTCGTGGGCCCAGTGAGTCAAAGCAACCATAAAGTCAAATGTGGCTGGGAGAAGTCACCTAAACAATCCCAATAACCCCACCCCACTCCTTTCCTTACAACAAGCAGAAATGTGTTTGCTCTGGTGCCAAGCACACTCTTCCTTTTGTCCTGGAAGTCCCCCTGCACTTTGTTCTGACAAATATTGAAAGAGTTCTTTATTTCCCTTTAAAGCTTTTATTGACAATGTTGTAGATGTTCCCCTCCCATCTCCAGCACCACCTACCCAGCAGAGGAATGCAGGCTTTCAGACTGAAGATGAAAACAGGCTTTAGAGAGCTGGAATTGCTGTGTTTTCCCACCAGGATGGCTTTAAAGTGGCAAGGCAGTTTGTTTGCAGCAGAGTCCTCCCTCCTTTTACACTTCTCAGGGGCTGCTCTGGTCCAGTTTTATGGAATCCTCTCCTGGGCTATCCTAGAGACAGGAGTGGGTTTCCTTGGAAGAGATTGAGCAGAGCTGCAGTAGGGACAGACTCTCACTAGGTCTCAGCTTCTCCTTCAGCTGCATTAGTTCTTCAGGATGGCTCATACCCAGCATCTCTCAGGGATCATGGTGCTCAGGGAAGAGGAATTCCCTGTTGTTTTAGTGGAAGCTGCTGGATACCAAGGAGTAATGAAAATCAGTCCTTAGGGTGGCAAAGGAAATTTGTTCTCTCTGACTAATGACTCAGTAACAACAGGCTGAGAATTCCCAAGGCAGGGCAGGCAGATGGTGTGACTGGAGAGGTTCTGAATGCAGCAAAACCAAGAGCCTTCAGCCCCTGCTCCCAGTAACTCCAGCTCCTTCCTGTCTCTCCCCATCTTGCCCCAGGCTGTGCTCATTGCTTCCTCCAGCCCCCCTGACTGAGCAGTTAAAGTGCTGTATTTTTCCAGAGGACAATGTTCACAGCTCCCAGTCCTTCCATGGTTATTTTAATTAACTAATCTGTTCAAAACATCCAGAGCCTGTTGAGCCGTCCGGGCAGATTCAAGTCACATATTTGTATTCCTGATGTGCTGATTTAATCCTCCAATTTGCTGCAAGCCCTCAGTGCAGCCAAATGTGCCCCTCCAAAGCTGCTCCACACAAACAGCTCGGGGGGTTGGATTTGTGGAGAAAAGGTTGTCTAGCTTTGGGACAGGTGTGCTGGGAACCCTGCTGCTGGCACAGCCACAGTGGTTTGGGTTGGGAGGGACCTTAAAGCCCATCCAGTGCTACCCCCTGCCATGGGCAGGGACAACTTCCAATGTCCCAGAGTACTCCAAGCCCCATGCAACTTGGCCTTGGACACTTCCAAGGATGGAGCAGCTGAAGGATTGCTCTGGCACCAGGCAGGAGAGAGCAGGAGATGAGCAGAGGGTCCAGGGCTGGGGTCTTTACAGAGCTCTGTGAAGAGCTCTTGCCATCATCATCCCTTCCTGGGGGAGTCATCCCTGTGTCTGGGAAGCAGGAAACCTGGGACTGAGGTTACGGGTATTCCCTGCTGCAGAAATTCCCTAATTACTAGCAAGGTTTGGGAAAATAAAAGCTCTCTGGCTGGGTCAGGAAGATTTCAACTGCTAAAAATTGGATTTACCAGAGATGCTGAAATATATGGGGATGCTGTTGGTATGTCAAACGCTTGGGACACCTAGAATGGGGAAGGAATTTCAGCCTCTCCAGCCACGTGGCCTTTAGCATCAAGAACAATCACCTGCAGAGGAGATTTCCTCTCCTCCTGTGCCCTGATTGAAAGGGAACTTTCCAACATCCATCTCAGAAGGAGTTATCTTATCGTGGAATTCATCTTACAATAAAACTGTCTAGGTTTTTACACGTACTGTTGACCTTAATTTGGTTTATGAACCCATAACTCCTGAGCTCCTGGTTTTATATGGGGCAGGATGGATCAGTGCAGCTTCCAGCCAAGAACCTCATCTTGGTAGCTGTGTGAGGTTTAATGACTGTATCTTAATTTAAATAAGATAATCCTGGCTTTTACAAGGGAGCTGGAAAACACCTTTAGCAAGAGCAGGCAGCTGAGCTAAGAGGACTCCTCTCCTGTCTGGGAGTCTCTCCCCATGTCAGAGCTCCTCCTTTACCCTCCTGGCACCCAGGATTTGGGAGGTGGAACTCAGCCAGGTCGAGGCTTTTAAACATCTCAGGGGAAAAGTCATCCAGCACCAGAGTGTGCCCCAAAGGCTGCTGCCACTTCAGGCTGGTCAATGGACACCTGCACTTATCCAGTGGTAGAATCACCACCCCTGGAAGTGTTCAAAAAACATGTCAATGTGGCACTTGGGGACATGGGTTAGTGGTGGCCTCATCATGATGGACTTGATCATAAACATCGTTTCCAACCTTAACAATTCCACAATTCTGTGATTTTTTTCCAACCTCCTTCTTTCTGTCTGTCAGAGCCAAACACAAGTCTCTTGGCAGTGGTGGCTGTTGGGATGAAGGACTGGGCTGAGCTGGATCCCGGTGGGTTCCCCACTCACAGGATTCTTGTTCCCTGCAGGTAAACGGCCACCTGGACTACATGAAGCAGATGGACACGATCCTAAAAGCCGTGGGCATTAAAACCAAGGAATGCCAGCTGGAAGAGAAGGGCAGTGGCAGTCTTTTTTCCCCTCAAGCCAAGAAATCCCAGCGGGCAGCCAGCAGCGAGGGAGAGAACACCAGGAGAGAGGAGGGTGAGGCTGGGGGTGAGGCTGGGGATGAGGCTCTCCCAGCCGGCTGCGCTCACCGACAGGATTCCTCCAGCTCTGCCCTGGGAGAGCCCTCGCTGCCCTGCCCGGGCTGCTCACACAGCATGGACAGCAAGGACCAGGCACTGGGGCAAGGAGCAAATTAGGGCAGAGCTGCTCAGCCAGCACAAAAACCGCTGTCAGCACATCCGTGGCTCTGGGATTCCCGGGGGATGGAGCTGGCGGAGCTGCAGCTGCAGTTTCCAGCCCCTCTGGAGAAAAGCGTGGCACTGGCGTGGCACTGGATCAAAGCGTTTGGCGCAGCCGCCCACAGCACCTCCCCCAGGCGAGAGAGGGCCGATTCCTGCCTGAGTCTGCACTGCTCCTCAGGAATCCAAATCCAAAATCCAAATCCAAATCCTTGCAGGAAGCAGCTGCACCCCTCGGCACCGCGTCCCTGCTGTGACTGGCAGAAGCAGGTGGCTCTGAGGGGATTTTAAGCATATCACGGAGAGGAGTTCTTTACTAGGAAAGTAAAAACATTTTTCCACTGGAGATGAGTTTGGTTTGAGGATCTCAGGTGGGTTCCAGGCTCTGCCTGCCCCACTCTGGACAGATCCACATCTGCTCTCCGGCTCTGCTAACCAGGAGGGGAAAGGCTTGGGCTGCCAGGCTTCCTTCCCCCAGCTGCTGCAGGTTTGCTGCCAGGGCTCGGGCACTCTTCTGTCTCCAAGATTGTTTCCCTGTCTCCAGGCTGAGGCTGGTGGGTGTTGGAGGCCCCATTCCTGTTAGAAACATTTTTGGGACCCTGGGTGAAAGCAGCAGGAAAACCAGGGGTGGGGTTTGAATGGTTTATGAAAATTCCTCCCAGGCTCTCCAAGCCAGCAACTCACTGAGACTTTCCTTTTGTGTCCCACAGTCATCTCCAGCTTTAAAAGCCCCCTCTAGACATATTTGAATTGGCTTAGAATAAAACCAATACTTGGCACAGGATAAACATGGATCTGTTTGATTTCTACCTCCTTCCATAAAAGTGAATTGGCTCCACTCTCTTCATCCCCAGTCCCAGAGCAGAGGGAAGGACCTGGCTCTATATCCCCTGCCAGCACAGCTCCAGAACCATGTAGGAATGATCCACATCTTCCATAAAAACCCCTTTTCTGGCCTGTTTTGCTGCTAAGCACAGGAAAGTGCATCTGGCAGGAGCGTGGCAGGCAGGTAACACTGGGGCACCTCTGGGGTTTTAAGCTTTGCCACAAGAGAGGGTTCAAACTCTCCCATCCCCCATCTGGGGGGTCCTGTTGACTCACAAGAGGGGAAATATTGGGATTGCACCTTCCAATTTCACACAGGGTTCTCCCTCCCTCCTTCCCCCTGGCCCAGCAGCCACATTAATCCCCCCTCTCCTTCCACCCCCAGCTTCCTGCAAGCCTTACCTGCAGATCATTCCTCTTGGAGTGAGACACGGCTGCGTTTGGGGGTGATGCTGTGACCTAGCAAAGCACCATGGTTTGGATACAGTGCCTGGCAATTCCTCTCCCTAAATCCAGCATCCCAGGGGGCTCGGACCTGCCCAGCTCTGACCTGGAGCGGTGCCTTGCTGCAGAGACAGGAGGGACCAGCTGTGGGATCCCACAGGGATGGGGTTTTTTGCCAGCCGGTGTTGATGCCATTGGCTGCAGGGGTGGGATGGGATTTCTCTGCTCATCTGAGGGTTTGTCCACAAGCAAACACCTACTTACACAGAACTTCCTGGATGAGACAGTAAGGAATTATTGCTTCTGAATGTTTGGCTTGAAGACGTCTCTCTCCCTCTCTCTCTCTCTGACCATCTCCCAAGGATGATTTGGTACCTCACAAACTTCCAGACTCCACAGTGCCTTTTTCTGCTCCTTTTTAACTGGGGTTGTAGTCCAAGCTTGTATTTATGTAAAGCCATTGTGGGAAGATGCACATCTTGATCTCGGTGCTCAACACCAGCCCCAAGCTCCATCTGTGGCAAAATGCATTGAGCAGCTTGAGTGCCAGTGCTCAGGCCTTGGCGTGTCCCAGTCACTCATCCCTGGCTCCCAAGGAGTTTGTGGCAAATGAATGCCAGGTTGGTCATACAAACTCCTGTTCAGTTCTGGAACATCTGTGGGCAATGTGGAAAGAAAACTGATGAGAGTTGCCTGGAGTGTGGCTGCATCTTCCAGCATCCTGTATCCAGGAGATGCTCTGTAGCCTTTTGGATAGTGGGGAGTTCCAGGTGAACAGTCTTGGAATTAGGCAGAAATTTTGGAGGGAAGAGATCCAAGGAGGGCACAGCATCCAACTGCCAGCCCAAAGGCACTTGAGGAAGAATTTACTAAAATAATTTGTTTTATTGATTTTTTGAAGTGCCCACTTGCCACATTTACTCAGTGTTCCCCATGCTTATGACTCTGGGGAAGGGGCTGGTCTTGTATTTTAAAATACAATATTCCTTTAGATTCTTATTTGAAGGGTGGAAAAGTGTATTTTCCAATTGCATCATCGAGGACGTGATGGATTGTCGGAGGGAAGTGTGATGGTCCTGTGCCAGGAGTGGGAAGCTGTGGGATGGAGCCTGTGAGAGGAGCTGATCCCATTACTACCGCGAGACACCCACGGAGCCACCGTGAGTCGCAGCCCACACCCCCACTGAACATCCAGAAATCAGTGTTGGACATTCTGCAGCACATTCAGCCCCCACAGAGCAGCTCTGCGTGACGAGACACGGCGGTGCCGCTGAGCTGGAACGCGCTGTGTGACAGGAACCTGAGACAGACACGACTCCAGCAAGGAGACCCAGCTCCAGGAAGACGTGATGTTCCGTGGGCTGAAGCAGCCCCAAACCTCAGTGTTCCTGCTGAAGCAGCCCCAGACCTCTTGTCCATGAGCCACAGGATGTGTTTCCAGCACTCCCCTTGGTGCACTTGGAGGAGATCTGCTGAGCTCTGTGTGCAAAACCAAGCCTTGGTTTGAGGTTCGGGAGACAGAGGGTCTGGAGCCCGAGGTTCAGACTCATCAGAAATGGAGAGCCCACGGGGAAGGATTAGGGGATGGTGATGGTGAGCAATGGAGTGATGAAAGAGAGTGAGACAAGGCAGGTTAATTCAGCAGCAACAGTTGGTTTTGCATGGTTTGGTCCTCCTTGTGATAGTGCCCAGGGCCGCCGTCCCCTCCATGATCTGCACCATGTGCTGGAACAGGGAATTTGGGAGATGGCTTGTGGCAAATCAGCCCCGGAGGGTTTTTGTTGGGCTCCTGGGGAATCCCTCCCAGCACACAGAGCTGTGTGTGCCCCGCTCAGGCCACGGGGGTGCCGAGCTGCAGCTCCGTGTCCGGGGGCTCTGCATCCCAAAGGCTGACGGAACGAGCACCAGGGCCCGGCGGGGCCGGGAGCAGCCTGGGCTCACTCCCCAGTGCCCCGGAATCCACGGAATCGGTCTCAGCCTGCAGGGTAAGGACGTTCTTGAGAGACGTGGCAGCACGGGGGCCGCTGTTGGAATTCCTCATGGACAGGGAGATGGCGCTGGGCCGGGGCTCCCCAGAGCGCCGGCAGCAGGGCAGGAATTTGCCCATGGCTCTCTTGAAGTCCCTCATGAAGAGCGGGTAGATGATGGGGTTCATGGTGCTGTTGCAGTAGCCCAGCCAGGTGAGCACGTCGAAGAATCCGTCTGGGACACAGCCACAAACTGCCTGGGGGGCACACAGCAGGGATTAGCAGCGTCCCACCTCAGCCCCAGCCCAGAGGGGTTTCCCAGGCACACAAACACTCCCCTTTCAAAGGAAACCTTCAGATCCCTTTTGGAGGGTTTCTTCCTTGCTATTCCTCCCTCGGGAATTGCATCCATGGTCCCGGAGGTCCAGCAAGACCTTCAGGTGCCTCCAATTGAACCCAGCTGGATTCCAAAGGAAAAGCTTCCGGAAACGCGACGTAAAACTCCCACAGGTTCTTACCTGTGCCACATTGGTGACAAAGAAGGGCAGCCAGGCCACGAAGAACATGCCCAGGAGGATGCCCAGGGTCAGGCTGGCCTTCAGAGCCTTCTTGCTGTGCTTGTTGGTGAACCTCCTGCTCTCGCTGCCGGCCAGGGGCTGGCTCGGGGCGCGTGGGACCTGCGGCCAGAGACAGAGAGTGGCAGGCGACTCTCCCAGCACCAGCACTGGCCTCTGCCCAAGAAAAGTGGCATTTGGAGCTCCAGATCCTGCAAAAACCCTGCCAGTAATTCCCTTCTCCAAAGGGCAGGCGCAGGACACACACCACAAGCCCTGAAGCACAAATTAGGAAGGGGAAGCAATAGAAAACCTCAACACTGAGAGTATGACTTTATTTACTGTAAAATAGGGTGTTTCTCATTAGGCTGCTCTTTAGAGAAAAACCCAGCTAAGTCCGTGTGAGGATAAAGCCTGCCCTAAATAGGCAGCTCCAGCTGCTGATTACAACAGCAAACTAATTATGGTTTTAGAAGCAGGACATGAAACATTTCAGCCTCCAAACACCATAACCCAGCCCTCCATCCCCTCGTGCAATGTAAAATTAAGTGATTATCTCAGCCCTCCCCAGTAATTAAATGATGCCCTGTTGTAATTCAGCTTCTGGCCCAAAAAGAGAACAAAAATCTCTAAAATGAGATGAAGATGAAAAAGGTTAAAAGATTAAATTTGAGGGTTCCCTGTCTGACACCTTGTTCTCAGCCAATCTGGGGCTTCAAGGAACCTTTTGGGCCTCAGTTGAAAGACAGGGGGATGGATGCTGCTCTTATATGGCACAGCAAAGCCCCTGAGCATCCCCCAACTCTGTTTGTGGAGTCCAAAAACTTGGCATCCTGTGAGAAAATAAACACTTTATGATATTGTCTGTTTATTCTTTAATTCTCCTTTTCCTTTTGACTGTCTGGTGCAGCTTATCACGGGTTGGGGGAGCTGGCCAGGATCTTGGCTCTGCTCTTGGAGAGAACAAACTAAATCAAGGTATTTAAAGGCAATTAAGTTTGCCTTTTCCGTGTAGGATATGAGGTCAATAAAGCCTATTACAGGGAATTAAAGCTGTTAGATTTAGTGGCAATTACCTTCTCCTGGAGAAATACAAACAAGTGCAGCCACGTTTTTGTTATAAAACCCACACACTCCAGTTCCACCGGCGAGCGCACGAGGAGGGGTTTGGCAGCTCCCAGGTAACAAAAATAGAAGCTTCTTTTCAAAATAAGGTGCTCTTGGGAATCTGGCATTTGCTATTAGCTAAAATCCTTCTCCCCCATACGTCTCACACCCACCACGGCCACGATTCACGAGGGGAAAGTCAGATAAGATTAAACCCCTCGGGGGTGACGCCAGCCAAGAGGGGGGCAAAACTGCATTTATTTTGCACCGCTGAGGATTTTTGCCTGAATCACATTTATTTCTCTGCTTCTGCTCACGCTATTTCTGTGCTCACGAGCAGCTTCTGAGCTCTCCATTGCTGGGACAAGGCACGGGGCACCTCAGAGGATGTCAGGGATGCGAGTGTTGCCCAAAATCTCCCTCCCTGCGGTTGTCAAAGCTGGCTCCAATCCCGAGCCCATCCAGGAGGCAGAAACAGCCCAGGCACCCAAACTTGGAGTCTGCCACAGCAACGTCCCCGTGGGCACCTTACCTGCGGCGCGGCCTCGTCGGCGGAGGCCACGTTGGAGGCGAGAGAAGCCACCTGCACCGCCTGCTTGCGCGCTGCCAGCAGGATGCGGCAGTAGGTGAAGGAGATGGCGGCGGAGGGCAGGAAGAAGGTGAGGCAGGAGGCCACCAGGGCGTAGGGCAGACTGACCAGCAGCCGGCACTGGTCCTCGTCCTCCCGCCCGGTGCTGTTCAGGGGCCGCACCTCAAACTCCAGCTCGTGCCACCCCATCTTGATGGGCAGGAAGGAGGCCAGCGCGGCCAAGGTCCAGGTGGCCAGGATGAGCGCCAGGGCCCTGCAGGACGTCATGCGCAGCTTGTACCTGAGCGGGGACGTGATGAGCAGGTAGCGGTCCAGGCTGATGACGCAGAGGTTGAGGATGGAGGCGCTGCAGCACATGACGTCGAAGGAGGCCCAGAGGGAGCAGAAGTCCCCCCGCAGCACCCAGCGGCCGTAGAGCTGGTTGAGCATGGCCGGCGGCATCACCACCAGCCCCACCATCAGGTCCGACATGAAGAGGGACACAAGGAAGTAGTTGGAGGTGTTGCGGAGGGAGCGCTGCGTGACGATGAGGAGGATGAGGAGGAAGTTGCCCGCCGTGGTCAGCAGGATGATGAAGCAGAGGAAGGCAGCCACCCAGCTGCTGCCCATGAGCAGGGAGTGCTCCCCCAGCACGCTGGCATTGGGGGCCCCCAGGTCCCCCTCCATGAGGAGCTGGGGGCAGGGCTGGCTCTGGGGCTGGGGACCGTCTCTGGCGTGGCCTGTGCTACGTGATCATTGCCGGGGCTGGGGAAGGAGGATCATCTCTCTCTGTCTGTCCTC
This sequence comes from Picathartes gymnocephalus, assembly GCA_013390045.1. NCBI lineage: Eukaryota > Metazoa > Chordata > Aves > Passeriformes > Picathartidae > Picathartes > Picathartes gymnocephalus. Next base: position 134,083 of record WEKY01039078.1, read on the forward strand.
CCTTCTCCTCCCCCCCTCTCCCTCTCTTCCCCCACTCTCTCTCTTCACTGGCACTCAGGGCAGAGTGACATTCCCAGGAGCCGATCAGCAGGACCAAGGCTCCCTCCCCATTACTCACAGCAGTTCCTCATCCCTGTAAATCCCCCTGCTGTGGGATGTCCCTGGATGCTGCTTCTGGATGCTGGGGACGAGCTGGGTGGCAGGATACTCGAGATGCCAGGGATGGCAGGATGCTCTGGATATTCTGATGCTCTGGATGCACTGGACCAGGGAATAATAAGACAGCGAGATGCTCCGGATGCTCTGTACTCAGGGTACTTCCGATGCTGGGGATGCTCTGCATCCCAGGAAATTCCAGATGCCAGGGCTGCTCTGAACCCAAGATACCCTGGATGCTGGGGATGCTCTGGACTCCAGGATGCTCCCTGTGCTGGGGATGCTCCGGCCCCCCGAGGCTCAGCTCTCGCCCCCCAGCTGGGCTGGGCTCCCTGCAGAGCTGCGTCTCCGGGGTCCCCGAGCTCCTCCGTGCCCGGCGCTGCAGCCGGAGCCACCAGGAGCGGCAGAGCAGCCTCAGCGAGGACCGGGATGCTCCCAGCCAAGCCCACCCGGGAGGAGGAAGATCCGGAGTGTGGGAAGGGATCTCTCCCGCCGCAGAGGAGCGTCCAGCCCGCAGGGAGGTGTGCGAGTGGCTGCGTGCGGGTGCCAGCCCGACTTTCACCTGCTGCTGTGGATGCACGCAAAGGATGCAGAAATGCCGATCGAGGAGGTGGGGCTGGGGGGAGAGGAGGAGATGAAATGAAGCGCTAATGAAAACAGGGATCTGGGCTAAACTCCACAAAGTGGCAGCCAGAGAGTTCCCGTTTCTGCCTTAAAGAGACAGCCCCGTGCTCTGGCTCCCCTGCCATCCCTGCCATCTGAGCCAGCGCTGGAGCCCTGGCTGGAGGTGGCCAAGCCCGCCTGGCAGCGCCGAGTTCCAGGCTCCATCCTCCACACTGAGCGATAAAAAGCAAAATTTTGCAAAGTCAAATAAAAAAACAACAAACAGCCGCACACAACAGCCCTCAGGAAGCAGCCAGAGGACTCGCTGGCAGAGAGTCCAGCAGTCTGCAGCCAGGGATGGAGGAGCAGAGACAAGGGTTAGAGGCTGGCCCCTCTGCTCCTGGGTTATTTGGGCTGGGCTCGGGGCAGCCCGGCTCCCTGCCCGAGGGGCAACCTGCCCTTTGGCAAGTGGGAGGCAACACTTGAGAGGAGCCGGCTTAGAAAACTCTTCTGAGTCTCTGTGCTGCGGGAATTCCATGCTGCGACCTCCACACTCCGGGCAAACACCTCGGGGTGCTGGGCTGAACTGATTGGGATTTTTTAATTACCCAGCTGCCCAAAGGTGGGGTTTTCCCAACAAATGGTTGTGCTTTCTGTTGGGGGAGACCAGAGCTGAGGGTGTGCCGCTGGCACCCACCCTGTGCTCCGAGGGCCAGGCACTGCCAGCTGCTGCCCGTTCCTCCCCAAGTGCCCACCAAAGCTTTCCTTGACACGCCTCCCCTGGGAAGCTGTGCTGCAGATGTGTGGGTGAGAGCCAGCTGTGCACGCCAGATCCCCAGCACTGCCCAGCCACCCACCCGGGGACAGAAATCCACCTCTTTTCCAAATCCTGATTTTCCAATCCCCTTTCCAACAAATTTGTTGTGCTTTTCCCAGTGCCTGAATGGGCATTCCAGGCCTGGAAACCATCTCTGAGCAAGGGACAGGGAGGTGGAAGGCACAGGGACACAGCACACACGATTATCCCCCCAGGATCTCGTGTCAGGCTGCCTCTGGGAAACAGCTGCTGCCACTCGTGCCAGGACAGGCTCTGCCCTCCCTCTGCCTCCCCAGGACCGTCTCCTTGGATGCTCCCAGCCAAACCTCCCCGGCCAGCTCAGCGTTACAGTGTGCTGGCAGGAGCCCCGGGGCAGCGCACGCACACGCGAGGCTCTGATCGCAGCAGGAGGCTTCCTTAGAAAAGCCTTTGCCCCAGGAAACCCTCACTTCCCGGCCCATCTGTGCTGGGAGCAGAGAGAAACGCCACCCCCCGAGCCCACCCTGAGCAGCCTCCCCAGCCAGGATAAGTGAAAGCAGCAGCACAGATTTATCCCAGCTGGATGCTCAGTAATGCTCGATGAGGAAGTGATGCCACAGTGCAGAGCCAGGCTTCCTTCTCAGCCCTGCTGCATCCCAGCACTAGGAACACCCCAGTTTGTCCCCAGAGCTTTTGCTTCTGAGAAGGAGATTGGATCAAAATCACGGAGTTGTGGAAGGGTTTGGGTTGGGAGTGACCTTTAAGCTCATCCCACTCCCAGCTCCTGCCATGGGCAGGGACACCTTCCACTATCCCATGTTGCTCCAAAACCATCCAACCTGGCCTTGGACACTTCCACAGCTTCTCTGGGCAGCCTCTTCCCACAGCATGTCCTCCACACGTGGGAGCTTTTGTACCCTTGGTTTGGATGTGTTTGTTGGGGAAGTGAATCTGAACTGATAGAAGCAAAATGTGTTTTAAAAACCCCGCCTTAAAATGAGGTCCAAATCCTACCACTGTCCCTGCAAAAGCTTCTCCGTGCCGAAAGCTGTCCTGACCTGTCTGTGCTGTCAAATGTGCTGCATTTCTGGACACATCTGCAGGGATCATGGACTCCACCAGCTCTGCTCTCCAGTACCACTAGCAGGGAAAGCAAAACCAGGTTGTCAACAACCACACAAGAGTCAACATGGCAAAAAAAAAAAAAGAAAGGGTGAGACAGAGAGAGTCAAACTGGGAGCTGAGAGACCTCGGTGAGGACATCCAGGCAGTCCAGGGCTTAACACAGTGATGTCCAGTAGTGCAATGCACTCTCAGGATGTCCTTCCAGGCTTTAACTGGAATGGCTCCCTGGGTTTCAATTTGGGCAGAGCTGGGCTAACTACCTCAATTTATGGTTTCATCTGCACACCAGCCCTCCACTGCCTGCCTCTGCTGGAGCTCAGGTTGTGTGGAATGGAGGTGGAGATGTCCTGCTTCAAACACCTTGAACTCCAGCTCCCGGAGTTTGCAGGAACAGCCCCCTGCTAAATCCAGCCTGTTTCCACTGTACACCAGTAAAAGGGCCCCGTGATGGTGCTGAGTGACCACCACAGGTTTCAGCACCTTTTCCTGGTTCTCAGGTAAAGCTCCCTTCCTGTGAAGACACTTGACAGCCTAAAAACATTCTGCTAACACACAGAGCACCTCTAGCCCTGCCACTATGGATGTAAATGAACAGAAATTCTCTATTACAGAGAGGTTCTGCCTGTGAGAAAGATTTTCAGCAGCAGCCTGTCTCTCTGTGTTAAGTGTAAACATTCACACACGCTGAACTACAACAGTAAGAGAAAGAATCCTAAACAATTAGATAAGCATGTGCCCCTGCTGCCTTGTACGTGCTTTGTTCATGATTGGTGTAAAGAATTATTTACACTATTTAGCCTATAAGGTTATAAAGTTTGATTGTTAGCCAATCATGTATTGCTTGTCACAATATGCACTAAAAAAGATCTTACTTCTAATAAACTAGAGGATATAAGCCTGATGGTCACAAAGCAGCCTCTTCGTGTGTTCTGTTCATAAGAACAGCTACATTGCCACACCTTCCCTGTTCAGCCCATCCCCTCCACTGTGGCAATTCCTGCCTTAATGCAAACCCTCTCCCAATTCCCAAAGTGGAGACCTGCTCTCCCACCCTGTGCAGAGCCCTCAAGAGCCTCACGGAGAGGGGCAATAAGAGCTGGCCTCAAGGAGGGGCACAACGAGAGCTGGCCTCAATAAGAGAGCAGTAAGAGCTGGCCTCAATAAGGGAGCAATAAGAGCTGGCCTCACGGAGAGGGGGTAACGAGCTGGTCCCGATAAGAGGGCAGTGAGAGCTGTCTGCTGGCCCAGCACAGCCACCGGCCCCTCGAGAGCCGATGGACCTTCCCCGGGGTCGGGCTCAGACCAAGGAGCACCACTGATCATTCCTGAGGGCACATCCACGCTGCACCGGCATCAGTGGGACCAGAGGTTTGCAAGGGCACACGCTGCCCTGCCCAGGGAATGCCTGATCCAAACACCCTCGGGAAGAGCCCGCTGGTTTCAGCCGAGGCGCTCAGCCCCTCCTCACCGCCGGAGCGCTGTCCGCTCCGTCCGAGCTCACCTTGCGGAGCGTTCCCGAGGGCCGTGAGCATCTGGATGCCAGGGAACACGCCAGACCAAGACTGTCACCTAGTGGCAACAGCGCCGGAGAAGGTGGCGTGATGCCAGAGATCCCACACGAGTCCCACACAAGCGGGACCCACCACGCCCGGCCGCAGCTGCCGTGCAGGCTCCCCGTGCAGGCTCCCCGGGCCATATGCAGCCCATACGCTCAGTATTTGGCCTCGGTTTTCTTTCCAGCAGCTCTCTCTCCTCCTTTTCCCAGATGGAATGCAGCAGAAAGCTGCGGGAACCACGGCTCTCCCCTGCCCCGGGCCCTCTGGCACCGCTGCCTGTCCTGGCTGGTGTCAGCACTGCCAAAAACCAGACAGGCATCAGAGCACTGAGCAGTGGAAGTCAGAACTAATTTATTTAAGAAAAAAAAAAATCCCAAAACTTGTCAAAAGGAGGGGGAGGCATCGATTACAAGCTCTGGAAGCTCTTGTCAGGACAATGCCAAGGAATCAGCTTTATACAACAGAGAGAGAGGGGCAGCAGAGGCCGTGCCCACCCCGACCCCCAGCCCTGCCCGAGCACTCCCTCCCTGCACAGAGACATTCCAGCCTTGGCCCCCTTCTCCCTGCACCACCATGAAAGTGCAGCAGGGAGAGGGGGGACAGGGGCTGGAACCTCCCCCGGACCCTCCCAGCTCTTGGCCTTCCCCTGCAGCCCCAAAACGTGAAGCCCCAGTGCTCATGATCCAAGTCCCTCATCCCCAGGGAGCAATGTGGTGGCCCTGGGGACAGCAAGGTAAGGGCTGTCACCACCACGGTTCCCCGTCACCTCACACAGCCCCAGAGGCACATCCTGGAGCAAAACCCTCCCCAAGAGCCACCTGATACAAAGGGTCGGGGTTGGACTAGGATCCAGCAGGTGCCAGGAGCGTGTCCACGCTGAGCCCCTGTGGGGAGGCAGGGAGAGAGGAGGCAGAAGGGATGCTGCTGATCCCAGGAGAGATGTGGATCCCTCCTGGGACTGTGGAGAGGCTGCTTCCCTTCTTCCTCCACGCTGGGCATGAGGAAAACCCAACAGGACTCTGAGAGGGCTCCCCCCAGGGCTGGGAGCCTGTGGAGACCCCTGGGAGCCCGGCCCAGCCCCTGCTGTCAGCCAGAGCCCCTCGTGCCACTCCCCTCAATATATTATTATTATTATGTGCAAGTAGTTTTGCATCAGGAAAGGCCGAGCCCTCGTGCCTCACCCTGCAGCTCCAGCCTCAGCCCTGCCTGCGCCTCGGAACGTCCCGGGGCGTCGGGGGCGAAGCGAGGGCAGCGATTTGACAGGAGAGGCTCCAGCACCCCCCTCCCTCCCCAAAGCCCAGCCCTCGCACAGCCCTGCCAGGACAGTCCGCACGGGCCGGGTCACTCCTCGCCCTCCTCCTCGTGGTGGTGGTGGCTGGAGGCCGGCGGCTCCTCCAGCTCCTGCTGCTGGTGGGGGTAGTGGTGGGGCGCGGGCCCCTCGTGGGCCATGTTCTCCTCGGCGTTCAGGTACACGTTGAACAGGGCTCCCTCGTGGCTCGGCTCCTTCCCGCAGGCCTGGCAGCTGCAGTGCAGGATCTTCTCCACCAGCTTGTCCACCCTGGGGATCTCCTCGTTGCCTGGGCAGTCCAGCGTCACCTGGGCAGCGGGACAGGGACACAGAGCATCAGAGCTCGAGCTCCCGTGGTGGGAGGTCTGACCTGCCCCCGGCCCTGCAGATTTGGGGTGTTTTAGGCCAGATGTGATGGGTTTCCATCCACAGAAACAAACCCCCGGTCAGTCTGCAAGGTGGGAGTTCTCTGGGAATATCTCATTCCAGACACTCAAAGGAAAAGCACAGAATCATCAAGGCTGGAAGAGACCTCCAAGCTCATCGAGTCAAACCATCAACCCAGCACTATCATAGTCACCTCTAAACCATGGAATCACTGAATCATGGAACTGTGAGGTCTAAGGATGACTGGATGTGGGAGGAGCTTCTGGACATCAAACACAGCCAAATCTCCCATGGGGGAGCAGGTGACAAAGGGAGCAGTGGAGAGAGCAGGGATGTGGGTAAGTACAGGGATAAATAATGCAGGGAATGACAGGGGATGGTTCTGCAAATAGAGGAATAACAGATCATTCGGCAGAGCTTCCAGCAGCTCCTTCCACCCAGGCATCTCGAGACAGGGCACAGTCACCTGAGAGACACCCTGGAAGGAAACTATGAGTAGGAAAACCCCAGAGAAGGAGGACTGGCCCTAAAGTGGTGCCAGAGCAGAGCTGAGGCACCACGGAGCAGAGCGGGATACTCACGATTTCCCACATGGACTGGGCTGGCATGCAGGAGTCGCAGTGAACCAGGGACTCTGTGGACTGGGGGAAGGTGTTGGGGACGCTGTAGCTGAAACACTGTCCCAGACAGGCCCTGCAAAGACAGCAGGAGGGGTGGGGGCTCAGGGCAGGCGCTGCTTTCACCAGCAAAGGCAGAGGAGATTTGACCTTCCCCTGAGACGGAGGCAGGACACTGTGCCTGGCTTCTTGTGCGAGTGACAGTCCCCAGAGCCACTCCAGTGCCACCAGCTGCCTCCAGCCCCGGGCTGAGGGCGGATCTGTACCTGTTCTGGATGGATTTGGACTCGCAGCCGCTGTGCCCCACAATCTGGGTGATGTTCTTGGCCTCGCACCAGGCGCTCTTGTCCGGGAAGAGGGCGAGCTTGTTTATGGGCGGTGGAGCGGCCAGGAGCAGCGCTGGGAACAGGGCCCCCACCACGAACCATAACATCATGGCCAGCTCTGCCACAATCCTACACCTGGACACGGAGAGCAAAGCGTTAGCAGCAAAGAAAACTGGCAAAGCAGCCCATTTCTCCAACCCCAGGGAAGTTCTTGGTTGTTACAAGCACAGGTCCATCCCCACATCCCCCTCCACAGCCACTGCCGAGGCCAGGACAGCTCCCAGAACACTGCCCGAGGAGTGGGATGTGCTACTCTGCCTCTTCCCTCTTCCAAACAAGCTCTGGGACAGTCAGATACCCGAACTCTGTGCCTGGAACAACAGCAGGCTCTTCCTCATTTTCCACCCAAAGCTGGGCTGGGAGAAGTTTGCAAACCGAAAGTGTCACCGCCACGGGTCGAGCCAGGCTGGAGAAGTCCCACACCACAGAAATGTTATTATTTGAAGAAGGAACAACCTTCCCCACTTCCTTTCTCCCCCCTTGAAAGCCAAAGCTGGCCTTGCTGCCAGCCTTGCCGGGGACAGGGGAAGGAGGAGCCCTCTCCTCCTGGGAGTCCGCAGCAGGTGTCGCTGCAAGGCAGCAGCACACAGGGCACGTGGAAACCTCAGCCCAGAGGCTGGAAACCCGCAGAAAAGAACAATACAACATTTATTTGTACAGAGCCACTCAAATTCTGCAAAGGGTTATTCCGAGGACGGGAATTGGGGCTGCAGACAAAGGGGGGGTGGGGTCTTGTCACAAGGACAAACCTCGCTCGCAAAGGTGCTCGGCTTGGAGGTCACTCCCCACGCCCAGAGAAATCCCCACGAGGTTTCCTTGCTCTGCTCTCCAGCCAAGGTGCCTGAATTAACACTCCCAATCGCTGGGGAAAGGCAGATGGAAAAGCATCACAGAAACAGGGAAATTTTTTCCTGTGTTGGGTTTGGATGGAGTCATGGTGAAAGGCATTTATACTTCCTAAAATATTTGTTAGAACCATGTTTTTTGTTATTTCCTCCTATTTATTTATCCAGACGACGATCCAAAGCCCACACTGGAAAGACTCCTGTTGATTCCCATGGCTCCTGGGCCCAGCCCTCTAACACTTGCTGGGAAGGAGAGGAAAAATGCCCTGTTCCTCCAGAGTCCTCATCCACAGCCCCTGGGCTGCAGGACCAGCAGACTTATCTAAATGATTGAGACGCTCTTCTAAGCACTCCAGGGTTTTAAGGTCATTATGGGATTTTGCCCTGTTATCCCTCCACTGAGCCCAACCTCCTGGATCTGAATCGAGAGACAGATGAGAAAGATTATTCCCTGTCTTCCATCCCGTGGCATCTGGAAAAGAGCATCCTCATTCACAGGATCTCTGGAGGAATCTTGTGGGGTCTCTGCTAAATTTCCTCATTTCTTGGTGCTACAAGAACCACAGCAATATAATGCAGCAACACCTGCACAGCCCTGGCTTCATAATCCTCCCAGCACTTGTGGGATGTGAATCCCAGGGGTCCCTGGTGGGAATACCTGCACAAAGGAGACTCTGCAGGTGTCGGCTGGAGATAAGCAGAGGGTTTTAACCCCTGAGCTTGCACTGCCACTAATGGGAGTTGTGGGGTTAAATACATCTGTCCTGAAGAGGACTCTTCTGCCTGAGTTTTTTTTCCATTTCAGTGGAGGAATTCTGCAATTTCTGAAGGAAGAACATGGCTAAGTTGCACACACACACACACACACACTTGGTTTGCCTGGCTTTCTGAAACAAGCATCACTCATTCCTCAAATGCCAGCAGCTCTGTGCTGAGGAATCCTGCTCCCAAAGGCAAGTCTGAGATCAGAGTTGGGATGTGACCCAAAGAGCAATCACAACCCCCCGGGGAACAGCCCAAATTCCTCTGGAGTCAGCACACAAGTTCACTTCCACTTGCCCGATCGCAGAGCAATTTCCTTCCTTCCTAAGAAAGGTGAAGTTTTTTCCAGGTTTCTGTGCATCTCCACCCAGCTAGCTGCAAAGAGCCAAACACCCCTGTCTGTGCCGACAGTCCTGCATCCTGGGATCTTTGTTCCTGGAGGCAGGTGTTCCATGAAGATGTTTCTGCTGCTCAGAGCACGAGGGATCCTCTCCCACCATCTGGGCTCCTGCGAGGAGGATGAGTGAGGCTGTGCTCTGCTAAAGCACAGGCCCTGGCCTGGATTCAGGAAAGCACTTAAACATGTGCTGAAGCCTTCTCCTTTCCTGAGCAGGGATGTGTTTGTAACCAAGGCCCCCACAGCCACCGGTCCCCTTTGCAGGGGGTGGTGGGAGAGTGGGGAATTGGGTACCCCCCAGCAGGGGAACCAGGTACCCCTTTGGAGCTGGGGCAATTCCAAGTGCCCCCCATTCCTCAGGGCACCCTGGTGCCCAGCACTGCTATCCCCCACTGACCTGCAGCCCTGAACACACCACATGGTGTTTTCCTTCTCCCAGGAATGTCCTGGAACCCGCAGGGCTACTTTTCTAGTAAGTAATGAGGTTTATGCCAGTGCCTGGGAAAACATCTGATGCAGCTGAGTTCGGGAGGGAGCCGGGGCTGGGAGCAGCGCGTCCATAGCTCAAAGCAGTCATGCGAACAGAGCTGCCACCAGCACCATTCATCTGACAGCAGCCACAGGGACGGAGACAAAAGCACCGTGTTCCTTCTCTCCCCCGGCTGGGAAGGGAAGGGAAGGGAAAAAGGAAGACAAGGCACCCGAGCAGGTTTGCAAACTCCCGATTAAATAAAGGCATTGAGCACATTCCTCCGTGACAAGCTAAATTACACGTTGCAGCCCGAAAGGAACAAGTGTGTTCCCCGGCTGACCCGGCGGGAGCAGCCACTTCCCGGCACACAGGGGCTTCTTTCTCTTCCCCGCACCGAGGCACATTTTTTTCCCCTCTAGTCAAAGCTCTTCAAGCAGAAAGTTCAGCTCAGTTCCGGCAGAGCCACCGGCCCGTGAGGGTCTCCCCCCGCTCCCTCTGCAGGGAGCCGCATGGCAGCTTCCTCGCCATCCCTCCGGCAGCATTTGGGAAATAAATGACTCAGCCCCTGAACCTGGCACATCCCAGCTCCCGACACAAACAACTTCTCCGCGCAGGCACAGCTGCAGCCTCGGGTGAGCGGCTCCGGAGCCCTTTTCCAGCCCGACCCCGTGCCCGAGGAGCTGAGGGCAGGTGGGTCTCAGGTACCACCCTAGGAGAGCCAGGAGTTCTGCCAACAGTTCAGCTTCCCGGTTTGGAGATCTTCTGGTACCACCTCAGGTGTTTTGTGTCACCTAGAAGAGCTCCTTCCTCCCATCCCAGCAATCCCAGCACTCTCAGGAGTCCCTCCAGCAGGATAACACCAACGCCTGGGAGCAGCTGGGAAAATCTCCATCGTTACGTCGGCTGGAGGACAATCACTGGAATTACCTCGGAGGCCACATTCCCACCATGCAGCCCACAGCTGTTCCCAGACATTTGGAAACCAAACACTTCTGGAGGAAAATAAAACAGATCTAATCAGTTTTACCCTCTTTTTCCAGTGGGAAGTTTACACCATAACACAAGACAAGCTTGCAGATGGACATGGGGAACATTTCACAAGTTGTTTAATGTGTTTATAGGTATTTTTCTTATCCAAGTTCTTGCAATTCTTGCAAATACAGAGAATCACAAACACAGGTAGGTTGTGCTCACGGCCACACCCAAGGCACTGCAGGCTCTGAGAGACGAGAACCCCCAAAGCTTTACAAACATCACTCGGCCAAGGCTCCTGTGAACACAGCACAGAACAGGGCCCACCCCGTGCTGCACCTCAGTGCCTGGCTCAGGGATCCAGGTCCTTTTGTGACACATGAGACCTCAGCAGAGATGGACAAGGTGAAGGTTTCGGCTCCTGGTCCAGGCCAGAGCAGGAATCCCCTCCCCTCCCCTGCCTCCCTGGACACAGGGCTGTCCCTGGCGGAGCCGGTTCCCCACCCAGCCGGGTTCTGCCCTCCCTGGGCCGAGATGCGGGGAGCGACCCCGGGCTGGTGTCAGACAGGAGTCACAGCAGCTTCTGTGCCACCGGTTATTTGTGCTGCTTCGCTGACAAGAGCTGCCACACAGAGCAGAGGAGGCCCCAAAGATGCTCTGTGCCTCAGTTTCCCTGGTCGCGAGAGTAGGGACAGGGGAGCAGCGAGTGAGCTGATGGGCGCAGGGAGCGTGGAAAGCACAGGGAGGTGTTGGGAGCTCCAGACTCCCTCGGAGGGAAGCAGCTGCCCGGGGCAGGAGGGAGGGCAGGCTGCCAGCAGCCCTCGCCCCACATTCCTCGATGGGAAGGTGCTGGGGGAAGGCACAGGGCAGGTGGGAGCCAGGTGGGGACAGCCTGGGGGAGAGTCACACCAGGACACGGCGCTGCAGGGGAGGGCAGGGAACTCTGCGGGGACTCGCGTGGGATCACTCCTGTGTGTGCAGGGGGCCAGGGGAGATCTCACTGCAGGAAATGCTAAAAGGGAAATTATTATTTAGGCACCTAAAAGGATGCAAAGCCAGAGTAAAGTGTCTACTTGGTGACAGCTGGAAAGAAGCATCCCAGAAATATCCAGGGCACAGCTCTCCTCAGGCACAGGATTAGGTCTGTAACTTCTGAATACCACTGGGGATTGGCTCTTAGGAAACTCAACTCAAATAATATCTGCTTACATGGAACAAAACAACTTATAAGCCAGCATTATTGAGAGGAAAAGCTTAAATCTCAACTGCAAAAAACTGAAAAGTCACTGTGTATTGAAAAACATCTATCAAAACAACAGAGGCTTATTAACAGATGTTCTTATTAAATACCTCCCCCTTTCTGAAATTTGCATTTAGCTAAAACTTTACATTTTGGGTACCATTACTGTAGTGACTGTAACAACCCAAAAGAATCTGACTGAGGTACAAAATGGGCAGGGGAGAGGAAGAGAACTCTGCACTGAGAATGTCTGGACGTAATTCCTCAGGACAGCAAGAGTGCTTAACTGAGCACAGAAATCTCTCCTGAGCTCAGAGCTCCAGTCTTGCTTCACTGAGCTGCAAAATCTGGGGAGAAATTACAAAAAAACAAACAAAAAAACCCCAAAAAAAACCCAGGGAACTACCACAGGAAGACATTTGATATTTAACAACCACAAGAATCCATCCTCCGAACTTTTTGATAGTGGAGCACAAGCTGTGTCGTTTCTCACTGTGGACCTGGCTGTGTCTGCTCCTTTCAGAAGCAGATGTTAGAGTTTCCCTTTCTGTAACACATTAATTTCCACTCAAGCATGATTGGGCAAGTCACAGAAATAAAGCAGAAATAAAGAAAATCAGTGCAGCATTTTTAAAGCCCTCTGCTCTCCCCACATTGGCCAGAATGTCAAAAGATGTTGGTACATTGGGAGTTTTAATCTGGCTTCTCAACCATGCACTGAGCACTTGTGAAACTAATTTTTTTGCAGCTGGAAAAAAAAAAATCTAAGCTGCTTTACCTACAAAAGTCATTGGGAAGCTGCCTCTGGACTTAGATAGGCTTAGGATAGGTTCTGAAGGAGCTCTGCTGGAAAAGGGACACTCTAATGGCCTATGGAAGAGGGAAGAGTCACATAAACAGTTTCTGGTAATTTATTTCAATTGCTCAATTTCTTCAGCATTAAGAGCAATCACGGCCAGGAAAATGCATCAACCTAAAGCTCAGGAACATATCCTGACCCCACACCTCCACTCCCCCTCTCTTCAAGCACGTGGGGCTCTGCAGCCCCCCACAAGCAGCGACAAGTGGGATGGGAGCAAGGATCAGCTGTGGGGGGAGCTGGGAAAAAAAAAAACTAGGACCAGATCAGCTGTG
>WEKY01039080.1:0-21860 GCA_013390045.1 Picathartes gymnocephalus
CGAGGCCTGCGCAGCGGTGGCGGGCGGCTGCGGGCTGTTGGTTTTCCCAGTCCCCCTTCCTGCGTGAAGCAGGGGGAGGGGGAGGCCCAGCCCGGCCCGGCCTTGGCCCAGATGGGCCCGCTGTGCACGGAGCTTTGATGTTACCTGTTCAGAAGTGGAAGCCCAAGAGAGCAAAAATGACTTTTCTCTTTTCTCTTAGTATGTGCTCCACGGGGCGGTCTAAATCTCAAAAGGTTAATTGATATGTCTGTCTTAAAAATAGCCAATTAATTGGCCCTCAGACATGCAAGACACTGCTTCCGCAGGAAGCTGCAAGAAGGCTGCAGGAACCATGCCCACAGGAAGCTACTGCTGCAGGAACTGGTAACTTTCTCTTACAAGTAGAAAAAGTCACTTTTCCAAACCATGACACAGGTTTACCAAAAAACCCCCCTTTTTTAAATTGATCATGCAACTGAACCGGGCTTTATTTTTCTTTCTAAGAAAAAAGAAGTAAAGCAGGGAGAATCATGAAATCGGTCATCTCATCAGAGTTGTCTAATTTCACAAGAATGAAAATGGGACCATTTCAGAGAGACATCTGCTTTTTTGTTAATCAAAACCTTTCCTGATCCTTTTCCTGTATCTGCACCGTCACCAGAATTTGTAATCCACTGACTCTTGAGTTTGCACAAACAGAAAAATTCAAGGTACTCATTTGTTATAAATCTGGACTCAAAAATTAATACTGCCTGATAACTCTAAAGACCTAATGCAGGAACTGCAATATATATGATAGTATAGAGGTATTCTAGATAGTTTTAACCCCTAACTATTATGTGATCAAGTAGTTTAGCCTGGATACTATTAACAGTATTAATAATTTTTTTTTTAAATAGATAATAGATATATTTATATTTTCATATCTATTCATAACATTACCAAAATGCAGTTAAGGTGCACGCTGATATGACATATTCCTAGTTTGGGCAGAGACAGAGGTTGATTCTTATTCATAGGAGGGCAGCTATTTAATATAAAACTCTAACAAATAAAAAATACTTGATGGTAATATAATTAATGAGACAGCACTGATGTGAAGATCTGTCTGATGTCAGCTATAAGGCATCAAAGCATTTAAACTTGTGCATAGCTAATTATCCCTGGAACACTACTTCCTAGTAGGAACTATGCTCCTTCACGAATAGATTATCCATTCTTTGCCTTCAGCTTGTGTTACACTGACATAACTTGCATTATAGAAAATAAAGTAAGCCCTAGCAAGCAACAGAGACCCATGTTAATCTAATAGATCACGATATAAAATTGCCACTTCTAAATTTTTTAGTACGGCTAAAACCCTGTTCCCGTGTTCTAGACCTTTGAAGAGCATGTCATCTTCATCTTCACCTGTTCTCAAAATTTTCACATATACTTGAGCTAAAAAATAAAATTAAAATTATATTTCATTTCTAAGTAAATGCATTTTTCATCCTCCTTAAAGTGAGGCTCTTGTTTCATATGTCAGCTACTGCAACTTCCTTCTCTATTTCTTTGTGAAATGCAGTCTCAGCCTTGCTCCCATCCAACCCACACAGACCATGGAGATTTCCCTGTGCTTGCCATCCCTGGGCTTCCATTCCCTATCTAACTGAACCGTGCTGCTTGATTTCCTTCTGCAAGGCTGCTGATACTCATCCTGGTCATATGCTCTTATTCTCATTTCTTATGAAAATACCAGCCTCTGGCCAGCCTACTTTTCTCTTGTTAACCTTCAAACACAGATGCTTTTTGTTTCTGGCACGCTTCATACTCTAAAAGAAGGGTCCATGATTAGTCGCAAGGCTAAAGGGTCCATGATTAGTCGCAAGGCTACCTCTTTTTTTCTTTCCCTATCTTCCTTGTAATTTTCCTTTTCTCTGATGCCTATAGACTTTGGACAACAGTATGCTCAGAGCATATTTTGATCAATAAACACTATTTCTTGACTCTTTATTAGCCTTTTCACTTAGCCTAACCTTTTACAGATTGAGAGGATGCCTCCTACTATGCCAAGCACAGAGGGTCTTTGTCCACGAATTAGGCATCTAAATGATATAAAGTTCTGAACAGTAACTTTTATTCCCTATGAGGAGGTCACTACCCATGAAACAGACATATAAAAAGGATTCTAGCAGCTTGAATTAGGAAGAAATGTGTTCTAGGTCATTTTCACGTTAAAGCCTCAAGGAAGAAACATGATTGACTTTTGTGCTGGGATTTCCCATTGTATGTCTATATTTTATGAGCCCAAGGAAACCCTTCACATCAGACTGCAGTTTGTCTTGTTCTGTAAAAACTGCTGGCTGCTTCAGGCTAAGATTAGAAAAACTACGTAGAGGAAAATTATGTAAAAAGTATTACAGAAAGTTTGTCTAATCTTATCTGTTGATCACTGTCTTATATGCTGAAGCATAAATGTTCAAAAATACTAATTTTCTCAAACAAAAAAACAATTATTGCTTGCATGACTATAATTCTGGAGATGTTAGAGGAGGGGATAAGTAAAAAAAAAAAAAACAGAAACATATTTTTTATACATTTCTATTTTTTTCCCATTTCTCCCTAGGAAAAAGCAAAGAACAGAAACAGTCACTAACTTTGAAACAGAGATTAGGAAATAAGAACATTATTTTCCATGAAAGAAGCAGGTGTAATGGCAAAAAACAGTGGTATTAAGATAAAAACCCCAGTAAGTTAAAGATAAAAATGTATTCATTACATGAATAGTTGTTGCTAGTTTCTGCAGCAAAGGAGAAAAGTACCCAAGGCAATGATGCCTTAGTCACTCTAGCAAAAATGAAGATTTTACCTTTTTTTTCTGTAAGTGAATGGAATTCTACAGGGAGGAGCATGATGGAAAAGCCTTAGAGTGTATAGCAATAAAAAGAAATGGCTCTGCGAATGAACTCTGTGGCACTAGGAGGCAAATACAACAATTACTAAGTCTAAGGCATGACAAATACAAAATGTCGGCATATGTGCAGACCTTCTTGAAAGAAAAGGTCATGAAAAATGACAAATAAAAGACACATGTTTGCTGTGAAGAGATATTCTAAGTCAAAGCTAAAAACCTTTAGATAAAGACACTTTCACAAGAAGAGTATGTTTTCCATAACATCTAGAGTATGTGTCCTATTCCACTCACTGTAGTATCAGTTAATAGAAGCTAGCTATGGAGATATAAAATATTAAGTGTAAACTTACTTCCATTTAAAAAACACCCATCATGAAGAAACATTTTTGTATAGAATATTTTATTTGAATGAAAACAAATAATTAAAGAAGAAAGAAATCTATAAGGCCACTTTCCTTAATAATACTTTCAGAAGTGCTTAGAGCTCTTGAACATTTCCATGCCAATAATCTTCCTCTCTTTGAGTTTGTTTTTGGTTTTCCAAACATTAAGTTTCTTCTTGTTTGTCTAACACGTGTGTAACCTAGCTACATATGATGTCATTGGAAGAGTTATACCACTAAGATAAGACCAGCTAAGGGACTTCCTGAGCTAAAGATCTTATCTTTGTCAAAAAATCTGATAACCCTGTGTGGAGAAGTGGTAATAAAACTCCTTCATACTGCAATAAATTAATGTGGCCAGTGTTATTTGCTTTTTAGATACTTGTAATAGCAGCACATTTTGCTTTTGAGATCCTTGACACTGGAAGGTGACATTCAGAGGTCTAGCATCTAGAGGTTCTGGGTTGCCTTTCTGCTTATTCGGCACACCAAGCTCTGGCACTGAACTCACCTCAGCAAAAGGCTGTGTCCCTGCTCAGGGAAATACAAGACTTCAGACATTCTGCTTCTTGCATTTTTCATAACAGCAATAATAAAAAAAAAAAGTCTTAGAGCTCTCATTTAAAGAAACACTACCCAAACAGAGGTTATCCAAACTCCAAGATCACTGTTGATAGAAAGAAGATAAATTCCCTTATCTTGAACGTATAGGCTTTTCTTATTAATATGTTGTACCAGGGTCATCCCTGAACCCTACTAGGAATAGGTCCCTGGACCTTCTGAGGGTATCTTGCAAATACAGAGGGAAAGAATACACCAAGGATGACTGGGGCTACCTGAATGCCAGCAACTCGTTCTAATTTGTGCACACTGATGTACATCTAGACATTCTCATTAGCAGATGGCAAGAATTTCAGCCTTTGAATCAGTGAGGGGCTGTCATCACCTTCCACCAGCACTAGGAGGTGTTGAACACCTGACTGAAGGACACCATGTGAGCAAGGAAGAAATCATTGTGTAACCAAGGTGTTTCTTAAAAATAAAGTGTCCTAGTCAACTAGTTCCTGATTAAATATTTAAAGACACTCTGTTATTAAGAGAAACATTAATACAATTTGTTGTTCTACTCTGCTGTCTTGGGAGAGAACTTAATAATGAAATATCCAAATGCTGTTCCATTAAGAAAAATGCATGTTTATACTTGACAAATTGATTTGATAATTTACATTAATGTTGTAACTTATTGACAGTTTAGTTAATGTCTCTTGCATCTTCTTTGCAATTGTTTGGCAACATTGCCTTATGACCTCCCTGAGCTGTCAAACACACTGAATCTAGATCTTCACATGAGCACGCATGAATGGTTCAGTAGCTTCTGTGCACATGAAAGCCAGAATGATGAAACACAGAAACAGAGTTAGAGGCATAGATAACCAAACTCAATTACTCCACATAGTTTTCACTCTGTTGACTCTGGTAATTTTAATTGTTTTCAATCACAAACAAGACAAAGGTCAACATGAATGTGAATCATGCTGTGTCACGTGGCTCTTGCAGACTTACAAACAGGTTTGTCAGCATTTCTGGCAAACAGCAGCTGCAGGGATGGTACCAAATGTTTTATGTCTAAAGCTCATTAGTTTTTTCTTTGCTTTACAAAAATAGAAATCTATGCATGCTTGGAAATAGGAAACTCTGAACTTAAACTGTACATCACACTCAGCTATCTTCTCTAGAAATGTCTCCTCAGGTAAGGCCCCTAACATATTTATACTGATCCATTTAAATTACAGAATGAGGAAGTAGTTACAAAGAAAGGTTAGTTACAAAGAAAATGGCAAGAATCAGTCTGCCTGGTGGTTTATTTCTACATAAAATTTAGCAATGGGGAATGAGGGAAGACACACAGAAGTATACAGGTTAGGAACAAAGATTTCTTATGCTTTCTGTACCATTGTGCCCTCAAAAGCACTTTCAAAGCACTCTGCCACTTCTAACTATAATGAAGATTTTATTTTCATAAATCAAGTTTTCAACAAATAATCCAATGAGTGAAGGAGATAGATTGAAAAAAGAGAGGTCAGATAAGCTGTCTGAAATTAAATTCCTATTAGAAACTGCTGAGAAGGATAATCTCCTTGTTTCTTTAACTTTCTGTATTTGCTGATTACAGAAATATTGTTTTAGTTGTTGACACATGCAAGGGCTTGTCACACCTCACAATTTATAAGCTCTAGATTTTTTTCCCTGTGGCATTATTTGTACACAATGTAGCCAGAATGACTAAAAGCTAATGTGTGCTCTTGTAAAGTTTTATTTGGGTTACAAGTATATCTTAGGCTGATTTTTTCAATATCTATATGCACAAATAGATCAATGACACAAGATCCTAAATGATGAAACACCAGAAACTCTGCCAAGAGGCCAAGGGAGTGTTCACTTTCTGGCTTGCTCAGGATAGAAGCAGGATGGTCTGGAGGCAGGGCAATACAACAATTAAATGGGCATTGTCCATCAGGAATGGACACAGCCAAGCTGGCCACTGTATGTCCTTCTAATCTCCTGAAAAAATTTGCAAATAAAAAGACTGGCCAACTCTAAGCCAGTGATGACCCACTTCTGATTAGCAGAAGTGAAAGAGAATTCTTGGCATGACTCTAGCCCCACAGGCTTTCAAAGCTGGAAAGATGGGGGAAGATTGCCTCTTTCCCCCTGCCCCTGCCAAAACATCAAGAATAATCACTATGTGCATCAGGGCCCAGGTTTTGCCGAGATACCTTCTCTTCAGTGCTGCGGTGAAAATCACAGCAAATGACAGAACATAGAAAGTCACACGCAAAATTAAATAATAACAATTCCTGTGCTGATCTTCAAGGACACCAGGAGGAAATGTATTCATTTGCCTGTGCAGACTTTAGCAACTATTGATTTGACACCATCTCAATGCTGTGTCTATGAAAATCCCCTCACTGTGTGCATAGGCTATGAGTGAAATATGCACTGTTACATTTTCAATGTGTGATATGTGGGCAGTGTCCATCATCTCTGCCTCAGACCCTCATAAGCTTTAATGAAATTACTGTCTAGTGGTGCTGTGAGGACATGTAATGCTGCTACTCTGATTTATTAGTGCAGAAAGTAGTGTATTGGAAGGCTAAGATCTACATATTAAGATCCTTAATTCCAATTAGCTCCACTTAAAAAGAAACCAAATCAGTAGGACACAGGCATTTATATAGACCCAAAGATTTTGCTGAAACAGTTTACATATAGGTACCACAATGGCTAATGGAATCAGGGGGACTGAACCCTATTGCATGCCCTATTTACAAATCTAGTCTTGTTGGTTATTTCCAATATTCAGTATTTAATCTCCTTGTAGAGAAATCTGTATTTAGTGTCAGAAGTGGAGATAAAGATATTTACTGACTGTAAAGTCAGTACAGCACCTAGCCTGAGAGAATTTATACAAAGCTATTATTAAACTAGGTATGTAACTGCATCTTTTTTATTAGTTTCTGGACATAGGTGTCATAGCATGTTCTTGTGTTATTTTACCTCTACCCAAACTGGAATGAAACTGACTTTGTGTTTGAACAAATCTTTAGTGTAGAAGTGTAGCTCAGTAATGCAGAGAAACCTTTTTTTTTTTTCTTGACATATGCAAAGCTTTCTGTTAATCTGCTTGTCCTTGTGGTACAAGGAACTCCATGAGGGTTTATTCATGGTTGACTGCTGTTTAAAAAAATTCATACAGATGAATGGGAACATTTTACAGAAAACTGTAGAAGATTTCGGTTACTACAGTTTTATTTCATCTTCTTAGTTACCTCTGATGTAGTTCATATTCTTCCTTTTGCTCATGAGACGGTTCAGGGAGAATTACTTTATTATTGCTATAATTGCTTTTCATTGGGAGTGCTCATGACTTTATCCAAATTCCTCAAAATCCACCAGTAGTGTTCACTGAACCTTTACTGGCTAGAATATGGAATGACAAGTTCCCTGTTATTCATTGTGTGTCGTCCTGGGCACACCTGAATGGCTTTCTTCTGCTTTGGCACACATCTTAATGCATAATAAATTGTAAGAGCAATTGGCTACTGGGACAACATCAGCCTTCAGTGTAATGAAAGGCTGTTTTTGTATTGGAGAGCAACACCATTTTCTTTCCTCATCCATAAATTTTCAGATTCAGTCTGCATCATGCGGCTCCAGACTACTCTGTAGTTCAGCCCCGAGAACTTTGCCAGATCATTGAAAAGATAGAAGCCATCTGTAAAATCTGTATCTCTGTGCAAACTTCCTTAAGACTGGAGCCATTCATAGCTGAGGCTTTGATTTGCATGACACACTTCTGAGTATTGACATTTGGCTATGTCAAAAAACACAAGTTAAGCCAGCCCAGATCTTTCCTCTCCACCTGTTTGTACAAAGCTGCCAAGCAGAAAAATTAAATGCTTATATTACTAAATAAGAAAGCCTGCTAAAACTCCTGAGCTGTTGAATTCTGAAGTTAGTTGTTATTTAATTGTTTTTATAAAAATGGTTACTAGAGTCTCTTATGAAAGAGATCTCTTGGGTCTGTGTTCAAAGATATTGAGAAAACACCACCAAATCTGGCTTCTCTTTTGGGATACAGACTCACAGAACAGCAGAGGCTGGAAGACAATGGCTGGAGCTTATCTAGTCCTGTCACTGCAGCTCTGTAGTGGGGTCATGTCTAATGCAGATAAGGGTCTCCTGTACAGCCCTAACAGTGGTACCACTTGGACCCAAAGCTTGGAGACAGGGATTAAGTACCAACACTGCACAGTCCTTGAAGACTGGTTCAGTGCCCACTGTGTTCTGCTATGTCTGAAACTCTGGGGCAGGCTGTGCCTCTACTGCTTGTCCAATTTCAGGCCATTACATCTATTTTACAGCACCAGAAAGAGCAGCACACAGGAACATAATGGGTTAGAAGCTGGAAATGTAAGGAAGGAGAAGGAGGGTAGTGTCTCTGGCTTTGAATAGAGGAAACCAATTACAGTCAGGAGATGGGGAAACATCTCTATCTCTTGCAGTTTGGGGTGACACTGACCTCCCCCCACCCTGACCTATTGCATCAGGGAAAGCAAATCTAACAGTTGATGGTTAAGTAGGCAACAGAAGTGATCAAACACCTCCCAGTATGTGCCGAGCAGCAGGCACAGCTGTACGTGCATCGCTAGACTGCCTCCTCTGCAGAGAAAATCAAATGGCGCTTGTTCAGTCCCGACTAGGCTGACATTTCACATCTTGCTCTCAACTCTTTTTGATCTTCAATCTGTTTACTGCATTTCCCTCCAAAATAATGAGGGAACCTGCTGAGGAGCCACAAAATACATGAGAGCTGGGGGAGTAGAACAGCACAGCCCCAGGTTCACTGTAATGGCAGTTTAATGGGACCTCTAGGGACATGTACTTTAAGTGGTTGAGGGACTCCTTAGAGTATAAATTCTTATTTCCCGTGGAGAAACTGCACAATATAACATTAAGAGGGTCATGGGGACTTACTGCTATGCTTCCTCAGTCATTACTTCACAGATGTTCATGCACCAAGCATCAAATCATGCTGCAAATCATGGGCTTTGTGACAGAGAAGCAGAATTTGGCAGTTTGTCATTTGAAAAACCCTTTTCTGAAAGGCAGAAAGCAAATTCTTGCTACTGCTTTCTAGGAGGTGATGCCTTCCTTCAGCTGGCCTGGTCTTTTTTTTTAAATACTGCTTCTGTTAAATCATCCCCATTCAAACACCTTTTCTCCCTCCTTAGAGATCAAGCTACACAGAGCCTATAGCACATTACAGTTTGTCTCAGAAATGTTAAACTCAATGTCTCAGTTCTCAAGATTAGGTGGCACAAGGCCAGTGTAAATTCATTCCTGCAGTGATTCCTCTTTGGCTTAAAAAGTAACAAATCCTGCTAAAAAAAATAACACAAGGAGAGGTGTAACATTTGGAAGCAGGAGAGCCTGTGAAGAGGCAGCACTGCCCTCTGTGTGACATTCATATACCACTGTGGAAATGTGTTATATGCTGAAACTAATTTTCTTGAGGGATTAGAGAAAGAAAGAAATGGGTGGAGAAGCTGGAAGGAATTAGATTATGTTTTTGTGATAAGAAGAGGATCTTGGAAATAATAGTTCTCTCAGTGACTGAAAGGGAGAATGTGCAGAGACAAAGGTGGGGAGAAAACTCTTGCAAGGGAACACATCTCAGGAATTACTGGGAACATTTTGCATGACAGCATATGGAGAATGAAAACATTTTCTAAACCTGAAATAAAAAACGTAGCCCAGGAGAAGAAACCAGCTGTTTCTGATACACGTCCATGCTATTCCTCACTGGTACTGGTATCCTGAAAGATGTCTAGTCCTGCCCTTTTCTATCAGACATGCAAATCCTGAGGCCAAGCAGAACTTGGGTCTTACTTTTCCACTACAAGAACCTGACAGATATTTTATTCTTCTCTTTCCATCCACATTCTAGATATAATTTCAGAGCTATTTATCTATTCAGATTAGCTCTCTGTCTTCTGTCTATAAATCAACATTGATCTCCATCTTCTTATTCTTTTAATTAATGCTTGTTTACTAAGCAGTATATTCTGAGAAGTTTTACCAAAGACTGCTGTTGCATGGCAAATGAAGCTGGGAGGCAGTGCTGGGAAGGATTGGAAGCAAACTGGGGGATACTGCCTTCTTTATTCCTTTATAACATTTTATATGTCTTGTTTGCTATAAAAGACTATGTTGAAGACAATCTTAGACAAAAGGAAAGAAAGAGTCAGAAATAGACAAATACCATCCCTAACTATCTGAATGGCCAGACCATATATAGGAGAATACATTTATTTGCCCAGGACAGCTCAGCTATAGGCTGTTTCCAGCAGTCCTCTTCCTTCTGGATTCACAGTTTTTATGCTGTCTACAAGGAGCGCCTGGAGAAAAAGTTGCTTATGTTGGGTTAGAAAGTGGAGGGAAATAAGAGCAGAGGAGGGAGGGAAGGGAACCTAGGCTCCTCTGCACTCCGTAGCTGCCTCAGTCTCTGCTCTAAGCTCGCAGTCACTGGTTCCTGATTTTCTGCCTCACAAAAGACTTTTGTTCATTTTGCTTGCCATTCACCCAGCAGTTGCCATTATATTCCTAGCTGCTTTCCACGGCCTCAGTAGCAGCATCCCACATGACTCTGTCGCTTGTATATCTTGCAAACCAACAAACTCCTCCCGGGTGTCTCCTACCTCCCTACTTTCACCCAAATCCCAAACACCATCGGTGTACCCTAGTCCTGACCGCAGAGACTACTGACAGCCCCAGGTGATGCCCCATCCTTGGCCTGGTGACAGGTGAGTGCTGAGTATCGGTGAAAAATCCAAGTTGCGTTACACGGTCTGACACCGGATGTTGAAATGCCTGAGAAAGGCTAAGTCTCAGTTTAATAAATTCCATTTTAAGGAGACCTGTGCTTGTGAAACATGAACTCTGAGTGAGTCTTACCAGCAAAACATCTTTTGTTGGGCTGTGTCTCAGGAGGCCTGGCCAGCCAGCTGCAAAATCTCACTTTGAGGTAAAAAGATTTCCTGCTGAGGATCAGGAATAAATGCTGATCTATTAGGTTAATTTGGCCTGGCTGAGATGTGGAGGAGCAGCGCATGGAGAAATGGGTTTTTCCTTCTGGCAGAGGGGGAGGGAAAATCTGAGGGCAGAAAAGGGGCTTCAGGCTGAGTCCCAGGATCTTGGGGCTTTCCACCAGCGATTTGGGAGGCTGTTTCCTGATTTGCATATCAAGCGTCAAGGCAATTTACAGAAACTGAGTTCATGTCACAGTCTGAAGTGCAGTAAAGCACAAAGGGCATAGGTCAGCAGGACACAGCACTCCTGGGTATGGGTAACAGCCTGCATTTTAGTACTGTCCCACACAAAACTATTCAACCAGAAATAAAAAAGGAAAGCCACAATTACAGGAAGAATGCAATGACTCTGAAAAAGACTCAGGGCTCAGATGAACTGGACATGTGGACTCAGCATTTTTGTATGGTCACCATAGTTCTGGGAGGAGTAAAAAGGGAATATTAAGTAGCACACCCAACATTATGCTTCCACTGTGTACCTCATTTGCACAGGCACTGCTAGAATGCTTAGTCCAAATTTGGTGTCACAGATCAAACACTACACAAATAAACTGGAGAGAGCAGAGCAATGAGGAACATGCAGAAGCAGCTCTTGGAGACAAAAGTGAAAGAACTCAATGTATTTAACTTACAGAGATAAACAGTGCCTTGATTACAGTCTGTAAGTACAAGAATAAAGAACAGAAATGTGGTAATAAGGTCTCTGAAGTCTAGCAGACAAATGAATAACAAAGCCCTGAGTAGGTGATGAATCCAGATAAGTTCATGAACCTTCAATAACAAAGTTGAAATTTTAGGACAAAATATTATTAACAGTTAAACAAAATTTTGTATTTTGCACTGGATGCTCTATCATTGGAAAAAGTTTAGTCATTGTCAGACACTTTTCTAGTAATGGCTTCAGCGCAAGCAGGAATTAATTCAGCCCTGGATCCTGTTACAGATGGGGTCATGAAGGGACGTTGGTCAATTTTAACACCAGAATTAATGAACATGTATTCATCCCATGCTTCCTGGGGTGTACTATTTTAACATCTGGGCTTAAAAGACCAAAACTCATCGATTCTATCCTAAAATTCCCCGACAACTCAGGGAGATGTTTTCTAGAGGAGCTTGAGCCGTATTATCAGGTGATTTTAGGAAGGATAAAACATTACTCAGAAAACCAAATTTTCCTCAAAACCTCCAGAGGAGAAAAGATGGTGAGAGCTATTTAAGGCTCTTCTGCTGCCACATGTCACACGTTGTGACGCACTCTGTCAGTGTGGTTACACAACACTGCCACCTCCTCAGACACAGCCGCCTTTCCATGGAGGGGCTGGGCCTCCCCTGCCACTCCCTGGCCCCCCACCATGCTAAAAGCAAAGGATTAAAACTCTGCTGATCTCTGTCAAACCCATCGATTGTGAAGCAATGATGCATTCTTCTCTTCCTACAGACTTCTTGCCTCTCTTTGGCACACAAAACCCTTGCTGTGATCAAAACACAATTGCTACTTTATTTGTATTAATTATTTACTGACATTTGATTTGGAGTTCTATAGGAGGACTAGGGGATGCTGGCGTTGCATATGAGAGAATCTATCCAGCAGTCATACCACCTCCTGGCACTGGAATATGAAGCTACAGAGAGAAGGCAGATAAGCTGCACATCCAGTTTTGCATACAGGCCTTCTGCAGCCTCACACTCGTGAGCACCCCAGGTGAATCACTGAGCCTGTTCATGCAGTAGCAAAGCTGGAGGGCTCTGAAATGCTGTTTTGCAGTAGTATTTCAGTCAACATGAAAAACCATCAAAAATTTAATTACTACTATGATAGCTCACAGAAACTATATAGAAAAACATGTAATAATTTAACAGGAGTATTTTGGCTGATCATTGAATGAATGAAGAGCACTAAGCTTAAAATATGTACTGCCATGGTTATAATTTCTTTTTTGAAATGTTTCCAGGCTTTAGAGATAAGCATGTGTTTACATAATAAGCTATTGGCATGAATATGAATGTATATCTATATATAAAAAATAGATATAGATATATAGATATATCTATGCAACAAATAAGGCTACATAAGGCTACCAGGAATCTCAAGTGATGGTTGCCCAATGCTTTCCAGAATAGGACTGTGCCTTGAAGTGTTTATGGTTGTGTCACTTTTTTTTCTTTAAAATATATAATATTATAGTGTGGGTGTCTGATTTTGAATCAATTTTTAGTGGGAGGGAAAGACTAAGATCAACTATTTCTGACCTTGAGACTAAAGGAAAATATTGTGATTTACCATTTTTAAAGTGCATGTTCAACCATTTACTTAAGCAACTCGGACAACCCTGTGGTTCTTTGATGAGGGAGCCAACTCAGGAGGAAAGGAGCTGTCCCTTGGGTAAACTCTGCCTAAATAGAAATTAAAAGCCTTTCAAAATGTGCATGTTCAACGTACAATGAGGATTCCAGCTAAACACCCCCACCATTCTGTCACGCTGAGAATAATCCAGCTTGGGACTCTCAGGCAAAGGCATGTGCCTGCACTTGCTCTTTGTTGTGCTTGGCTCTGGCCTGAGCCATGGGAATATAGGAGCCATGGGAATACAAGGAACTAAAAGCAGCTGTCTCTCCTTTCATGTCCAGCCACTATGGAGATAAATAATGTGATCTGACCCATGGGCATAGGAAGGGAGATCTAATGAACATTAAATCTAAGTTTATACGTGACTGGATCAAAGACATCTTGAATTTCGGACAACTTTAACTGTGAGGATTAAGTTAAAGTTTCACAAGTGACAGTGGTAACACTGAGTTTGCAAATATACTGTTCTCTGGAGGAAGGAAAAACACACTGAATTTGGAAAGTTTATTTGTAACAGAAGAGTCAAGGACTCTTTAAAATATCTTTTCTTTATTTTTGTACTTAAATTTTTAATCTTCTCTCTGCACAAACCAAAGGGAGAGGAATATGCTACAATTATTTTGATAATTCAAACCCATGAGTGTCTTCCAAGGCAAGCTGTGTTTTCTTTCTAAAACAGCTTCACATAAAAATATCTCTTCCTTCTCCTTTACAAAATACAAGTATGGCAAGCTTTTCCAGAAGCAAAGATCAAATGTGGTACTCAGATCTGTGCCCTCTGAGATTAGTCATGTTTTCAGAAGCTGCTAAGAGTTTTCCACGCTTCTAAGCTGGCAGGAACCCAAAGCACACAGGAACCTGCAGCAAGTTCCCAGTCTAAAGCTGCCCAGGGCTGCTTCTGTTAGGATGTCTGAGAGCAGTACACTGATACTTTGCTTCAAATACAATTCTATAATCCCTTAACTTTGCAGAATCGCGGAACAGTTGAGACTGGAATGGACTTCTGGAGGTCACCTGGTCCAACCCCCTCCTGCTCAAGCAGTTGCACCTAGAGCCAGCTGCCCAGGATCATGTCCAGATGGTTTTTGGTGTCTCTAGCAATGGAGACTTTACAACTTCATTGCTGACAGTGGCAGTGCTCAGGCACCCTCAAAGTGAAAAGGTGTTTCCTGAGGGAACCTCCTGTTTTTCAGTTCGTATCCATTGTCCCTAGGACTGTCACTGCTGAAAAGCACCTGGCTCCTCTTTGCATCCTTCCTTCAGGTATTTATGTACTCTGGAAAGAACTTTCCAATCCTCCTCTTCTTTGGGCTAAAGAGTCTCAGAGCTCTCAGCTTTTCCTCACATGTGAAACGCTTGAGTCTCTTCATCATCTACATGGTTTCTCCAGTATGTCCATGTCTGTTTTGTACTGAAGAGCCCAGAACTGGAAAGAGTGCTCCAGATGTGGCCAGTGCTGAGTAGAGGGGGAGTTTATTATTGCCACTTTCTTGCTTGCTTGCTCTCTAATGGAGGGTACTCTTACACTTCTTTCCTACAAGGGTTCATTGCTTGCTCATGTTCAGCCTGGTGTTAACCAGAACTTCGAGGTCATTTTCTTCTAAGTTGTTTTCCAGTTGGTTGTCTTCCAGCATGGGGTGGTTTTTCCCCAGGTGCAGGACTTTACATTTTTCCCTGTTCCATTTCATAAGGCTTCTCTTGGCTCACTTCTCCATCCTGTCAAGGTTTCTCTGGATGACAGGACAACCTGCTGGCATATCAGTCACTCTGCCTAGTTTTGTGTCATCGACAAACTTTCTGAGGGCAAGCTATCCTATCATCTAGGTCACTAGTGAAGGTGTTAAACACGATTGAACTTGGTATTGTTCCCTGGGATTCATCAGTATTTACTGGCCCCCAGTTAAAATTTGCACTTCCCTCTAAGCCTGGTCATTCAGTCAGTTTTCAGCTCATTGCTGTTCACCCAGACCTTGCATCAGCAGCTTGTCTACAAAGATCATATAAGAAACAGGGTTAAATGCCTTATTGACGTCCACGTGTGCAATATCCACTGCTTTTCACTTATCCACCAGGACAGCCACTTCTTCATGGAAGTTTATCAATTTGGTCAAGCCTTACTTATTCTTGGTGAAGCCATGCTGACTACTGCTGCTGATTTTTCTGTCCTTAATATACCTGGAAATGCTTTCCAAATTTAGATGCTCCATTCTCTGCCAAGCAACTGGGGTGAGGCTGTCTGGCTTGTAGCTCCTTGGTTTCTCCTTCTCTCCCTTTTTGAAGATTGGGGTGATATTTTCTTTCCTCCAGTCTTCAGATACTTCTCCTAGTCACCATAATTGATTATAGATTCTTGCCTTGCAACAAACTCTGGCAGCCCCCTCAGTGTTCATGGGTGCATCCTGTTCGGGCCCATGGATTTATACGTGTACAAGTTGCTAAGTATTCCCTCAACTGATCCTTTTCCACCAAGGGTACAACTTTCTTCCACCAGCCTTTTTTCCTGGTCTGTGGGATCTGGGATTCCCGAAGGCCAGTCTTGCTAGTAATGACTAAAGCAAAGAAAGAATTCAGTACTTCAACCTTTTCCTGCATCCTGCATAATCAGGTCCCCTATCTCACTGAGCAATGGGCCCACATTTTCTCTAACCTTCCTTTTATCACCTGCTTATAGAAGCCCTTGTTGCCTTTCACATCCCTGGCCAGTTTTAATTCCATTTAGCTTTCCTAACTTTATCATAAATAACCTTACAGAATGGTGGAAACAAGGACTTTTTGGCATTCTGGTATGATCCTCAGTAGCACCATGGCATGGCAACAGAATTTGTGAAAACAGTTCTAAATATGGATGTCCCATTCTCAGTCAAGAAATGTGAGCTTGTAATACAAAAGGTCATGTGCATCCATATTTCACAGCATTATCTGAAAACTTTCTATATGGAAATGTGTTTTCCAGTGTTTCAAAGAATTTCAGACAACAGATACCTCTCTTGCTTTTGGCAACACACCATATTTAATTTTGGAAAAAATAGTCTCTCCTATAATCTTTGCATGTGCAGGTGATGAACAGCCATAAAAGCCACCTCAGCAAGTGGGACTTTTGCCCTTGGTTTTTTTGTTTTTTTCAAGAGAAAGCAAAATTATGCTATAAGGATATGCTGAGACCATTGTGTCATTCACACCATTTTGGCCATGGTTACCACACAGAGGGTAAGGAGGTCCAGTCAAATCATATTTGCTGACTCACTCATGAATTACGTTGAGGTTTGTCTTGGCATTGATGATATTTGCAAAACCAGTCTGATAGTTTCATATTTATTGGTGGCTAAAAACACCCTTTACATATTATCAGCAGATAAACGGAAAACTGAGCCAAATACTTAAGTTAAGGTTGGTTTTGGAGAGCAAAGTCACTTGCCACTTAAAATTATACAGCTTTGTCTACTGAAGGCTGTACATGAGTCTGCAGACTGAAGTATTCATAGATACATGTGTTTGACATAGGAGATATGTTCTGACATATTTTGAAAATTATTCAGTTCAGTAAATAATTCAGGTTCAGCTCAGATGAGAAAGAGTCGAATCAAGCAAGATTTCCAAAATATTCTCTATATGCTTCTGACCAGCTCTAATACTGCTTGCTTTCCCAGAACAATTTTTTTCTTTGCTGCTCTTCTAAAATGGTGATTTTATTGATTTAGGGATTTGTTCAGCCAGCCCTGTACATGTTATTAGAGTGAGCAAGCAGACTGGGATCTCTGGCACCCTGGAACCAATAAGAAGAATGGTTTACTTGATAAAGGGAAAGAAACTAAGTGTGAGATTCTTGGAGACCATGTATCAGTGACACACCCCTAGTAACATTTAGCCTTTCTCAGTCCATTTTCTTACCTTTTAAGTCCTGAAGTCACTTGAAGGAATTAGAGCAGGAAGGGAAAGAGGTGGGGTGTGCCTATCTGCGATTATATTAACCTTAAAGTGTACATCTCCCTGATTTGATCCTCTGTCCTAGGCTGACTGTATGATGCTTTTATCCCCATTCATCTGTTTAGCCCAGAAATAAGTTTTGCACCTTTCAGACTGGATCTGAAATCAAAGAGGGTAGAAGGAGAAGCAAGTGGTGGAACATCTGAGGCAGTTGTTTTCAAAACATAGAGGTAACACCTTCAGCATTCCTTCTCCTGGACTGTGTGTTGTCTGCACGGACAGCAGAGAGCTCTCTTTTGCTTCTTCTTTAAGTTGGTTTCTTACTGTTAATTAGCTGAGGCCAAAGGTTTTTTTGGGACTGTTCTACTATTGTTCGATCTAGGGACACCAGGACCATTGCCTGAGGGGCCCCCCTTCCCCCCCAAGCTGCATTGCAGCCGGGGACATCAGGCCCAAGCCTGGGAGAGAGAGAAACTTAGGCCTTGGAGAGACTGACTGAGAGACTGAGAGAAAAACGGAGGACACACCCACGGAAAAGACTTTCTGAATTTGCCATCTCTTCAGAACGGCAAGAGGTTTTATTGTGTAGTATTGTTCATTCTTTATGCTTGTGGGTGTTTTGTTTGTTAAATAAATAGTGTTTTCCACTTTTCTCCAAGGAAATCTATTTCCCAAAGCAGTTGGGGGGAGGGGTGGCTTGGGTCTGCTTTTCTGGAGGGACCCCCTTCAGAGGTTTCCTGTCAGATTTACCCTAAAACAGGACATCCTCTTTTCAAGATTTTTACTTGATGGAAATCTGTGGAAGTTCAATTCTGCAGTAAAGCCAGCTGCACTCAGGACAGAAAAATTACTGTAGGGGTAAATTAGAACTGAAGGAGAAGATACCATAGATTGCCCTCAAGAATGTAACAGCTGGGAATGCTGAGGTCCTGATTGCTATACTATGGCATAAGCTAAAATAAATGAAGTGTCAAACCAGTTAAGAAGCAATGTTTAAATTTCCTGTGATTAGAAGCTCAAGCCAGCAAGGGGACACTCCTCTATTTTTAAATAGTTCCTAAACGTTTGGTGCAATCCTTCTCCTAGCTAAAGCAGAGAGAAGCATGTACTTCTATCCAGTCAGAATAAGGTGTGAGTTGTCCATCTAGTTTTGCACCATTGGGGTCTAGGGGCGTCATGGCTACCCTTCCACTTCATGGCCAGAAATTAATGGAAAGGACTCATAACTGTGTTTGTCACAGAGGGTCAGGGAAGACTGGGATCTTGCACTGTATCTTCGCAACAATGAAGTAAAAGAAAAAGCATAAGTTGGTGTCAAGGCGAGGGCAAGCAGAAGGGTCGAGAAGACTGCTAAATGCAGCAGCACATCCTGGCTGAACGACTCAGCAGGGGAAAGGCAGCCTTCAAACCCTTCCTTAGGGCTGCAAAGGCAGAAAATTACTGCAAATAGCCAAAGTATAATTTACCCAAGAAACACAGTCTGTCCCCCTTTTTGGGAATATGACATATCCGCAGTGTCAGGCACTGCAAACTATAAGAATGCCTTGTGGATCTCTGCAGATATTATACAAATGTACAAAACCCCATATTATTCAACCTGGTAGTACAGGCACACACACACACACACACACAATAAAAAATAAACACTTTAAAAAGGAAACTTAATCTAGAAAAACTCACCAGACTTAAAAATAAAAGTCATGTGGCTACACAAGCTCACTCAGTGGAAATGTCTCATTATGTTCACGTAAGATTTGCACTACATAAAACTTTCTAAGATTATGTAACTCGAGAAAAAGACAAGAGTTAAATTCCCTGATTGATGAGTGTTAACCTTTTTTTATTTCTTTTCAATAGTTTCAATTTTCCTTGAGTTTTCAAGCTGCATTGAGAGCACAGTTAAACTGTTTGACTGATCACCATTTTTATTAGCTGGTGATCCCATACACCTGGCTAAGTGAGAGAGCAAAAAGCCCTGTTCCAGAAGGCAGCCCACCTGGACACAGCTCTTGCTGCAAATTGCCCCATGAAGGACTTTCTCTCTCCAGTAGCTCTAAAGAAGGCTGAGAAAGATAGGCTGGCTGTTCAGGTGAGTGGTTTCTAACACTGTGGGTATGGAGAATAATGCAAATGATAAGAGAACATGGGAGAAGAATAGTTTTCTTCTGAAGGAAGAGTAGATGGGAGAGTTTCTTTTGGCTTTTTTTCCTCACCGTCCCACGAGCTGACAAGCAAAATAGGAAATCTTGCTAACAGCACGGATACAACAGAGTATAATCTTGACTTTAACTAAAGGATTGTCTACTTTAATGGAGTTCTTGAATAATTAGGAGCATATTTCAGGGTTTGCTGAGTCATAGAATATGTTAATCATGAACTGTGAAACCATCAGAGTTGTATGTTTGGAGGTGAGCTCTTCATAGAGTTTAGCTCTCACTAGCCTTATTTCCTTTACAGCACTTCTTGATGCACCTGTTTAATACCCTGAGGTATATTACA
The DNA here is from genome assembly GCA_013390045.1 of Picathartes gymnocephalus. Classification (NCBI taxonomy): domain Eukaryota; kingdom Metazoa; phylum Chordata; class Aves; order Passeriformes; family Picathartidae; genus Picathartes; species Picathartes gymnocephalus. The sequence goes on from WEKY01039080.1 coordinate 19,681, forward strand.
TCTGCATAAGTACCTACAGTGTGATATGTTTATCAAGCTCTCCGGATTCAAGAGTTTTCCCACTCAGCATGGAAGTCTCTCCTGCTTTTCATCAAACATATCTAAAATTAAAACTCTTAAGGTTTCGCTCTTAAATTATAAGGACAGGGTCTTTATCAGGGTACTCAGAAATAATAGTTGTTCTGTGGAGTTAATTCTCCAAGTTTTTTTGGGAGCTGGATTTTTTTCTAACCCAGAAAAAAAAATTGTTTACTTAAAACCTGAACCACAGCTGGGTAGGGCTCTTCCTTCAAGTTACGGTGATTTACCCCCAGAGAATTTATGTAAATCTTTGGAATTAAATTATAAAAGTCTTACTCTGGACAATTCATGCTGTTCTCATAGAACACAAAATTATATTACAAAAAATTTAAACCCTCATCAAATCACTTCTAAAACAATATAAATCAATCCACAATAAACGGGACAAGTTTATTCCTTTCTAAAGGCCAAATCCTTGGCTTTTGCAAATAGGTACAACATCCAACTTTTCAGAATGTACCAGTTTATCCTATCCAGCCAACTGTTTTCAAAATCTGAATGTCCTGAGCCATACATCTAATTTTAATGTATTTTGAGTAAGTAGTTAATTACCATATTTCAAGCCCCAGCTTAGAGGATTGCTGGAAAACCTGCAAAAACGAGTTGCCAATTGTTGGGCTAGGTTGGTCAATATTAAATTAATGTAATGTTTCATGGCACATTAAGTAAAACATTCATAAAACCAATGGAGCAGGTTTTGTTTTATATAGGAGCAAGGGAAATCTGTTCTGGAAATGATGCTGTTCAGGAAGTACAAATATCTTCACCATTCATCTGCAGTCAATGAATCACTTTCAAAGGTCATAAGCTTTCTATATGATTTCAATGTTCTCCTTAGCTTCATTTCTCTCATTATTTTTGTTCTTCTCTTTACTATCTCTAGCTTTTTTACTTCTAGAAGGATGTCCCTGTGGTTCCTTTCACCTTTCATTGATCTATAAATATATCTTCCTAGAGAACTATACCTTCCTTCTTCCTTTTCTTGGTGTTAGTATGTTGTGTATGTACAAATGGAGGTGAGGTATTTATTCTGCCAAAGAATGACTACTATTCTTAGGCACAATTAATTAATCTATCGGTTATGGTTATTGATATCATATATAATCAAATATAAGCTGATTTCTTGTAAGTCCCAATTTTATTCCTTTCATTATTAGCTTGCCAGTCTAGTCTATTGTTTTATGGGGAAATAGACTAGCCACATTTCTGCTGTGACCACCTGGCATATGTGAACAGAACAAGTGGGCTCCTAGAGGAAGGAAGCCTTGTAAAGGTCTCTGTAGTCTGCTTCAAGAGATCAGGTCTTTACTTAATCAGCATCTTTATCATTCTACCCAGAGGAAAATTATCCAAACTGCCTTTCAAGTTAATCTGAACCCTTTTTTCAAGTATCAAAGGTCATCTTTTTCAAAGTCGTAACTTCACCTGGGGTTTGGAGGACTGTAAAATCATTAGGAACCCCTCCTCACTTTAATGCTACTTATGTGTTCTGTGACTTCTGAGTTCATGAAGTAATTAGTCAATGAAAAGATGTTATGGTTGATGAGATGTGTTCATGACAAATCTCTGTTGTTAGGTCCTATCATTTTAGGGGATTTTTTTTCTCTGACTTCAGTCTGCTCAAAAATGAATATTTTATAAAATTTGAAAAACTTCCACTTGGTCTTTCTAGTGTGAGCTCAGCCTATGAAAAATTATTTTCATTCATTAATTTTTTTAATGTGCTTATTTTCCAGACAACCAAAAAAAAAATCCCTCTAAGAAACACAAAATCCCTTCATCAAAAACAAGTCAATCCTTATAGATGACTGTTTTAACTTATTTTAAAAATGCTGAACTGTAAATGGGACTATATCTCTTCTATTAAAAAAAAAAAGAGACAATAGTTGAGAGTCAGTGAGCATATAATATCATAATGAAAGCAATGCATACCAATGATGAGGATCCATGCCAAGAGATCTAGAACTCTGCTCAGTGACACAGCTGTTCATCTGTGTGGTGTGTGTTATACACATCCAAACATGAAACCTTGCCACATTTGACTGGAAAGCATAATCAATTAATCATAATTTGTAAACTCATTGCAAAGCCTCTTTTCA
>WEKY01039086.1:2381-12696 GCA_013390045.1 Picathartes gymnocephalus
CACCTTTAGACTTTGGTGAAAAACAAAACCTGAAGGAGAGCTGGAATGCCTCTTCCATTAACTGTTTTCTCACAGGTTTTTATAGCCTACTGTTAACAACAAGTGTCTCATAGTTGCCAAATCTTTTCAGTATATGACCCCACTAGGCTCAGAGATTTACGTTGTCAAAACCTTTCTGAATGTGTTTTCTCAAGTATATGAAGATGACTGTAATTTTGTTTCATTTTAAAAATATTTTTGCAAATTCTAGATCAGGTTGACATGGACTGATTATTTTCTACAGAATCTCAATTTTTTCAAGTAATCCAAAAGTTAAAACAGATGCTCTTGCATGTAGAATTCAGTGAGTAAAATAAAGGCTTATGATTTTCTGCAATGATAGAAGACTTCTCCAGAACTGTCTGTGAAGTAGCTTTCATAGCTGAATTCATTTACAAATCACTGAAAGAACAATAATAAGAGTAGCAGCTCAGAATGTATTCCACAGCCACAGCCATTACACTTTTGACATACTGCGATAGGAATCAGAAACAGATCACGATATGTGACATATCTGAAAAGGCATGTAGTTAATTCAGGAGTTAATTTATACTTTTCTTTTGGCTAACCAAATAGCCTAATTACATTCCTTGGTATGGTACCAATTGTTTATACGCTGATACCTTACATGTGAGCTTTCAATTTATTTGAGAAATTAGTTGTACAGTAAGTCTGAATGCTGCCCCAGAAACAGTGCAAACTCAAAAAGAAAAGTGTAAGAGAAAGATATTAAGACAATTTTTTTCTAGCACAAGTATTTCAGTTGTATGTTTTTACGACATTTGTACCTATATATACATATTTATGCAGAAATGAGGTTAAAAAATGTGTTTCCTTTGAAACATTTGCATAGCTTTCCTTAAAAACCCAAATTATCAACATGGTGAAGATATTAAAATAAGTTACAAAAAAGGGTCAGATAAAGTAGAAGGAGAATTTTGAAGTTTAAGCCTCACTTAGAGTATTAAATTGTTCCACACTATAGCAACAGTCTCAAAAAAAAAAGTGCATATGTGGAACAGCTCTTTCTGAAAAAAGGGTTTCCTTTTCAAATGTATATGAAATAATTTTTTTCCTCATAAATACACTCCTGTTGTTTCCAGCCTCTATTTTTATAACTAAACTTTTAAAAATTGTAACATGTCTAACCATACAATAGGCTACTATGCCACACTAGTGCATGCCTACAGTCTCAATAGAAATTGCAGATATCAGAATATTTGAAAATCACACACTTGAATGAGCCAAGAGGTTGCTTTTTCAGGTGATTTCCCTGTGTGAATTTTCACACTTCTAAAGATCCTGAGATGACTGAGCACTGTGTTTCTCAGAAAGGTGAATAAATATTGTAAAATTAGCCACTAGAGGGCAGGCATACCTGTACTCCTCAGCACAGGCACATACCAACGACTTTTGTGAGCTCATAGTTCTTTGCCTAATCAAGCTATTTTCTCATAGAAATCATCTCCAAATAAATGAAAGTTGAATTTCAGAGTTGAGCAGAAGGGTTTGTGATTATTATATAAGGTTAAGGCTTAATCTCAGGTCAATTAATTATGTAAGACTTCCTTCACTAAAATATTGAAAAAATTTCTACTTTGCTGTAAATGTTTGTGCAACAGTAACTGGAAATTAAAAGCATAAATAGGTAATAATAGCATAAATAGCGTAAATATAACATCAGTACAATATAGGTGTCTGGCTTTAGTAATGGAATAAAATGCTATTTAAAGAAATAAAAACTGAAACATAAACAATACACTACTGAGAAAATGTCATGAAAGCAGAATATTTCATTGTAGCTCCCTAGCTAACTTTCCATGAATTAAAATATTCCAGTTTTGCAAAATCTAGTTTTCACACACAGTAAATATGTTCTGGCATATTATCTTAACATATTTCACATTTGGAATTACTGGGGAGACTGAAGTCACTGTAGGACAGTAAAATAAAGAAAACACTGCTTACCCCAATTGACTGAGGGCAGATGGTGGCATGTTATGTAGGTGTTGCTGTTGCCAGCCAGTCACAGAACCAAGATGAAGAGCACTGGCAGTATTAAAACCAGAGAGAGATGATATATCTGCACTACCCAGAGAATATTCTAGATTTGAAAACAGAAAGACAATAATTAAGAGAGAATTAAAGAGGAAGCAATTAAACAACAACTAGCATAGTAATTTTCACATCAGTTTGTAAGGTTTTTAATTTTAATTACACCAATCACATTAAGTTGCAGCAGAAAAAGTAAATCTTCCTCTTCCCTCAACTCATTAACTTGGGAGCAAATAATTCACTAATAATTATTCTGGAATCTAGCAGGGTTTTAGTGGGTCTGGCAGATCTAAAGCATTCTTAGTCTGTAACTTCACCATAATTACAAATGGACTGTCAGAAGGACTTGGACAATATAACATTTTGGTTACAGTCTTGCACAACCCAGCAGGCAGCCTGCTTTTGAACAATATGGATCTGTGTCACTGTGTGCACTCTGTACAGCAGCAATACGCAACAGGAACTGTAAAGATGCCTTGAGGCTTCATTTCTGCACCCTCCCAGGTAGGGAGGTGTGATAACCAACAGTTACTGAACTCCTGTGTGGAGCTAGTGAAGCTCCTTATTCCCACTACCCTCACGGCTTTAGCATGGTGCTCTCAAATGCATTAAATTATCTCCAAGGAAGACTAAGAACTGTTAACTGTTTCAAGTTTCCCCCCTCCTTTTTCTTTCTTTTAATTTTTTTTGTTTGTTTGTTTAATTAAAGCCAATGAAATAAAGCTACCAAATCAGTTTTCCTTCAAACATAACTATAAAAAAGATATGTCTGAAGTTAGTGACAGGTACAGAATAAGCAAATGCAGTGCAAAGGCATAGCAGTAATGAATTGATTAATACTGAGAGAGACACTTGTCAGCACCTTGCTCCCTTCCCCTTCCTTTGCATCCTGCACCCATACTTACCAGTACCATATGTTGTTGAGATGGCTGATGGGTATCCTCCCATCCCTTGCCCTGGTAGAGTAGGAGTTGCTACGGAAACCACTGGAGTAGCCAATGACTGAGCAGACTGGGAGTTATTTATCCTTTGATTCTTTTAAAGTAAGTAAAATAAACATATTATTGACCAGTTTTAAGTCATTCGAGTATATTTGCTTTCTGGGAATGTTTTGTGCATGAGAAATACAGGCTGTTACAATTTTCTAGAAATTAATCATTTAACATGTGGCATTGATGAACTCTGCCAACCCTATCATTTACAAGCTTTCAAGAGACCAGTTGTCACCATAGTAACCCATTACATCAGTATCTCCTAGGTAACTGAACTAGTAAGATTGCTTTTATTGTGGGTAGAAGAACAGATCACGTGAAAAACTCATGAAATATATAAGCTCTATTCCCATTATTTTCCTTTTCACTCATATAGGAAAAAACCCCCAAAATACCACAAACACCAGTAAAACCCACAAAGCAAAACAAAGTAAAACAAAAAGGTAAAAGAAAGCCGCCAAACCCAGCTCTGCTGGATTGTAAAAGTGAGGAGCACCCCCAGACTGCTGAACACTGAACTCTTACCAGGAGATGGAGCTCTGACTATTTCGTTTTTGTGCAATAAAAAAACCCTTCAAGGCTGTTAGATTGCACAGCAGTTACACACTTATCTTTATCTCCAGGGCACTAGATGCTGCACTGTAAAAATTACACTAGATAACTCTCATTAAGTGAGTGGCAGGAAAAAATGACTAGAGAGCCACCAAAAAAGATGTCATAAGGCTGCCCAATCTTCAACAACATAAGTTTACGTGCTCTCCATGTATCACCAAAAGGAAAGCTTAATTCTAGCATGCATAATTTGAGTGTGTGCAACAACCGCATCTGAACTTCGTTTGCTATATTTAAAAATTTGCAATCACCTTTCTGTTCACAACACAGTCGTTATTGTAGTATTTTCCATTTTATTTCAACCAGCATTTCATTCACATCATAAAAAATAACTGTTTTTCTTTTCTTTGTTGTTAAGATGAACATCATTACCACTTACCAGAAGCAGATCAACATCCTCAGACTGATTGCATAGGAAAGGAGTATTAAAAATTAGTGAATATAAATATTTACCAGGATGCAGGTTTTAGCTTAGGGAATATTTTAATCTCATAGGGGCAGCAAATTAAACAACTTTTGAGCATATCTTGGAAAAAATACACCTCATAGATCTCTTATTTTTCCTTCTAAAGGAATGTTTGACTCAATTCTAGGAAGAACCTATCTAGTTTTCAGCACAAGACTTTCTCCAAGACTTCATTTTTCCTTCCACAGTCCCATTTTTTGCAGACTGTCTTGCTGTACCTGACCACTCACAGAGTCTCTTGGAAAATATAATTTTTAGAGGCTTGGAATAATGTATTTGATGCAGAGAGCTTGTCACTGCCTTGATCAATTTTGAGTAGGACTATTTGTCACTTTTTCTCTTACGAGGTAGTATCACATTTATGGGCAGTTTTAGTTTGATGATTTACTTTATTTTGCATCAAGCTGAAGAAGTCAGTTTGGAAGTTGTTTCAATAATGTGTGTAACAAAATGGAAAACTGCATCACTTAAATCACCATTGTTTAAAATTAAGTTCACTTTTAATATTAAATCACTCAAAACAGATCTACTTGAAACCCTAACAAACTTTTGAAAAGACACGCACATGCTACCTTCCCAATTCAGCCTTCTAGCACAGTATATTGCCTAAATTTCACTAGTCCTGGCAGGAGATACAGAAATTTCATACTCCTTTTTCTCTTGTTCTGTCTTTTCACTACCTCTTATCATTACAAAATTTGGGGCTCACAGTGATAGGGCTCAAATTAATTTACTGCTGTTAATATGCCATCTGCTAGAGTCTGTGCGGCTAAATATTTAAGAAAAACATAATAGGTTAGAAATACTCAGGGATAAATTCAGCCTTTATAACAAACTCAGGAAAGACTCTTTCAGCTACTGGGAAAGAGACTGCAGAAGGTTAGACTGTGCACAGTTAAGACACAATTCCTATTTTGCAACGCAACAGACAAAAGGTAGGAAGTAAATAAGACTTCAAAAAAACAATCAAAGAGGCTCAGCCTACATCCTCAGCTTGATTTCAAGCCCTAGTCAGAAAAAACAAACAATCAAGAATTTAGTTTCCTGAGCCAGTCTTGAAATTCCTAAGTAACTCTTATCTGAAGGAGGTAAAAAGAAGAGTTTTGAAAATGCATTACCACTGATGGCATGGTACTCTTGCTGCCAGGTGGAATAAGCACACGGAGGTCTGGTTTACGGTTGTTCATTCCCAAATTCATTGGAGGCGGAGATTTTGCTTGCATATTCTTGTTCAAGTTGCCAGGTGAGACCAGCAGACCTGGTGAGTTGCGGGGGTTGCCATATCCATTTCCTGTTAAGGTAAAAAAAGAGAAAAAAAAAGAGAGAGAGAGAAGTTTGATTAAGTCCACTGCATCTTTTAAGCCCTCCTAGAACTGTGAAATCAAAAACTCATAGTAGATACCTGTGTCATGCATCTTTATAGGAAAATAAAACGTGCTATATTTGGAACAACTGGTCTTCAAATGCTTTCTCTCATGGCTACTGACATCTCGGTGATGTGCCAAAATTAACTTGATGATACCATTTTTTTTACAGCACTGTGGTATATAGCACAATATACTGTGCCCTTGTAGCAGCCAACATCTGACATTGGCCTTTCAGGAATCATGAAAGTCAGATAATTTAAGGGCATAAAAACTGTCCAAGCTATTCCATATTTTCTTAACAACTACAGAAGATTGTTCCTTTCCTGACTCAGCCCTTTGCAGGTTATTATTTTGTTTTGCTTTTAAACAAAGGATGAGTATAGCAAAGCTATAATTTGCACAAAAGGCAGAGGAAGGACCAGAAGGATACATAAATGCTTTTGGCTCTTTTTCACTACACTTTTTGGACCTGGTTCTATCAACACTAAAGTCAGTTGTAGTAAGATCATAACCTTATTTGGAGAACACCACCATATCTTTCATCTTCATCTCTCTTCTGCAGGTCCCAGGAACAATTCTGACAGGCAAATGCTTCCTTTATCTTTTTAAGAAAAGTGTGTTCTTCTCTCATCACGTTGCATTAACAACTAGGTGTCCATAAGGTTACTGACCTACCATTCCATTATTTCATTCACCTGATTTCACCTCTTACCCACATAAAATCTAGGGAAAAAAGATGACTTTTTAAATGTAACCTTAACATGCTGTCTACACAGTCTCAAGAGAGGTACAGAAACCACTCAGTCATAGAGAGGGAATAGAATGAAAATTAGTAAGGAAAGAGAAAACCTTCATGGGTAAATACCAAAGAAACAAACGCTAGGAAAGACTTTCTCCTGTGGGTTCAGCTTTTGTTCATGAGCTGCAACACACAGCCTAGAATTTGTGTGAGAAGATAATCCAGTCAGTGTGGCAGAGCCCTCTGGGTAAGAAACCCTGGACTTTCAAATTTCCTTTGTAGTTCCAAAGTCAGGGAAGAACACAGCACCTCACTGTCCCCTCCCCGCCTCAACCAAATGTGAAATGGGGTTTATAGCCCTAAAGAACATAAATGGATTACAGAACTAAATTTGATAATGTCCATGAGGTGGGCATAAAAATGACAGTACACGACAGCAATTTGCTCCTCTGGTTAGGATAATGAAGTATGTCAAAGCATGACTAAGATTTTCATGTTTTTAATCCTCAAGCACATCAGCTACTAGTACTTATTAAATCAGCAAATCCATGGAAATAAAATCTGTCAAAGGCTATTAAGTATAAAAACACCACTTCAGGCTCTGGAAGACCCTGAACTGTGAACGCTAGGATTATGGCATAGGAAAATTATAAATAGCTGATTGAATTCTGTATTTGTCAGGTACCTTTAGTAACTGATCTGGCCTGGCTTGTTTTTTCTCACAATTTTTATTATCATGATCTCCAAGCCTTTGCAATATGATGAAAACTTAAGAGCACTCAGATCACTTCTAATATTCTGTATTAAAATGACTTTGGAGACTTTGCACTAACGTATTTTTCATAGTTAATCTTGTTATTTCCTTAATAATATCATACAGTTAGGAAAACAAAATGAGTTACTGAAATATATCTTAGACTTACCAAGTAAACTCAGCAGAGTGCTGTCAAAAGTTTTCCATTTTGTGCCAGTAGGCTTTTCTCAAAACAAACAATTGTTCTCAATGCAGATGAGCTACCTATTATGCTCTAATTAATGCGGTGTGTTACTACAGGCAGTGAATTTAGAAGGGACATTTTGAATATACAACAATATTTTCTACCAGAAGCCACACTGCATTTTAAAAAAGTTCGTCTTTTACAAATTGAGTACTGAAAATCAATGCATGAAGTGATCAACAGAAGAAACTGAAGCAAAAGGAGTGTTTCTCTGGTGTTGGTTTCATACAGGAGGTATTTTACCAGCAGGATGTAAAACTGCCTGTGAAATCTGTTGTACGACAAGGATTTGCTCAGACAGTGGCAATGGAACCGTTTGAAGCAGCAGTGAGTTTTTTCAGTTCTACAATATAGGACCTAAGATATATAGCAAAACAGACTGAACTGTACTCTGCATGTTTGTTTCTAGTTGTGAGTTTTGGAGAATAAAGCACCTTACAAGAAAGAACTCCCATTTCCTACATAAGATATATTTAATATTATATACTATCAAACATTAGCGGAAAGAATGCTCCTGTATAAATCTTTATTTCTCAGAAACATCATCTGACCTTTACTGATGTAAAATACTTTGAATAGTGATTAGTTTGAACAGTAATTACATTTATATTTTAAAAACATCAAATTCTTTTTAAGAACTACTGCAATCTTTTCTTTGCCAGCAGATTTCTGCTGTTCATGGCATATTATGCCAGCTAGCATTTTGGAGCCATATAATAACAGTTCTTCTTTCCAGTCACCAAATTGTTATTCTTTTGGTATAATGAGGATTCAGGAATGTAGGACTGTGGACCTTAAACCAATAATACAGAAACCTATCATTTGGAAATCAGTGATGAATGCATGCATGTGGTTTAAAGTTAAGAAGAGTCTGCATGTAAACCAGCTCTTCAAACCGTATCCTTTTAACTCAAGAGGGCTGTGGCCTGCTCTGAGGCAGCTGTCCCACCTTCAGATAAATCCACCAAAGACAGTGGCCTCATTTACATTCAGAGGCAAAATAAATGTATAAGACTTCTAATGTACAAATTAAATCTTCCTTCATGCTATGCTTTAAAATTACACTCTGTCTGGACAATTATCAATTTAGATGTGACCGTATGCAGAACATCTCATTCCACTATCCACTTGAAAGCACAAAAATTATATGTCGTATATGAATGGATTTCCTGATTATAGATCAGAAGAAAATGAAAACCAGATGGATTTTAGTGCAAGTTGGCTTTACATTTTTATTTGGTTAAAAGCCATATTTTTGATGGAATAGAACATTTTTTAGCATTATGAATATATCCTGCAAGGCATAATGAAAATAAAAACAGGGGATGCACAAATTTTAAAGGGCATGTGTCAGAATTTGTAAATTTGCAGCATTTTTAATTCCACAAGTTTTCAGAAAAAAATATTTTTCCTTGTATTGTTTGTTATATTGACTTGCAAGAGTAAAAATATTTTATACACAAAAGAGCTTGTTTCTAGACAGACCTAGAAGAGCAGCACGTGTCATGAAATGCAGTGCCAGACTTTGTATTTAAACTAATGGGTGTATGTAAAGACAAACATTTTCTCAGCATAGAACACTTCTCTTGGGCATGATCTCACATTTTGCATTTACGCACAAGTGCCATTGATTGTAGAATGAATTCCATGCAAGTAAAAACTGCATGGTTAATCCCTGTAATACCACTTTCCAAAAAACTCAGAAAAGTTATTTTTGTGCACTGATAGTTATTTAATGAAGAAGAATTATTTTAAAAAATCCATTTCATAATGAAAAACTACTATTTTAACTGTGTTACAAATTCATGTAATACCATTTTAAACATCTTAATCCTAAATTTTAAGATTTTAAGGATGCTGGAAGGGCACAAGGTTAATCAGGACAGAATAGAGAGTAAAGTTTACTTCTCTCCTTTCATCCCCTGTTCGTAACATCTGTACCTTTAAAGGAGTTTTGGTCATTGGTGTCATAGGGGTTTAAAAGTGGCTGCAATTCTTAATATTCTCAGAGTTAGGACAATAAATCTATACTGACCATTTAAGCCAGAAAACTTTCCACGCATTAAGGTAACACAAATGAGAAAAGAGTAACTTTTTTCCTTATCTCTCAACATACTTGAACACCATTTTAATAATTCAAAGTCTTTAAGTCTTGAAAAATTGGAAAATTTTGGATTTTGATTTCTTGAACTTTTGAAACTGTGATGTTCCTTCTTGTTCTTTTTTTTTTTCTCTTTTGTGATTTCAAAGATATAGAGCTATACTGAATTAAAAATCCTTTATAGTAGTATGAAGAAGAATGAAGAACAAGATATAGAATTTGTATGTCCTTTATTTGATCTCTCTTTTGTTTATTCTAGTGCTTTTCACAGACCAAACGTGTTGAGAATGTACACAATCTTTAGGAACTTAGGATTAGTTTTATTACAAAATGAACTTTTAAATTCTTGAAGGATTTTTAATAAATACTAATGCTCATTTCAAGTTTCCAGTAAGTGTATGCTTTTGCTTGTGAAAACTTTCATATTTCTTCCAAGATGCATATGTACATTGGATTTCATGGAGGATTTCTGCTTCTTAATTGGTTATATTAAATGCATATCTCATCTATATGACATTTTGACTGATCACCAAGCCTCTCAAAAAGAATTTTAAATACAGAATTAATATATATAAACACAAGAGCAAACTATTCCGCAAATTATCTCCACTTCAAAATATATGCATATGTATGAAAGAATCAATAGAAATTTTGCTATATTTGCACCCAGTTTTGCACTGTTCACTCAGATTATTTTCCTGTCTTCTGAAGGAATGGTAATGGTTCTTAATAGTAATTAAAATGTAATGAAAAGTTTCCTTTTTTCTCTTACTTCTTATGTGTCTTTTTTTTTTTTTTGCATACACATTGAAACAGGCTATGTTTTATTACTGTCAGAGGCTGAAATAGTTCATGCCTCAAACATTGATATAAAGTTTTGCTCATTATATCAAAAACTGTAAAAAGAAGCTACAACCAAAAAACCTCCCTAAAGATACCTGACTGG
>WEKY01039089.1:0-11777 GCA_013390045.1 Picathartes gymnocephalus
TCTAGGTTTTAAATTATGTTGGCACTGAAGGACAGAGGGTATATAGTTATTCAGTCACAGTTTCACCTGTAACATAAAAATTACAAGACAGAAAACAAATTATTACAATGTAATTCAGGATGTTTTCACAACACATTAAACAGTAAAGATCCTAAACCAAAGTCATAATAGAAGAATATTATTTGAAGGCAGAGATCAACAATATAAATTATGTTGAAATAAAATATTGTGACGTAACTTCATGCAATTTTCTGTCACAGTACTGAAAGGGTTTTATAAAATATATTTGGTCAAGATAGATAAGAACACAAATAGGCGTAGGTATACAGTAGTCTGGTTTATGAAAAAAATATTCTAAAAATGATTGGGATGCAAAAACTCTGTATTCCTCTGTGCAGATAACAGCAGGAAAGATGCATCAGAGTGGGATGCTTAGGACTGCAGATATTCACACTAGCTAAGATTCTGTCCATGTAGTTCTAAGGAGAGAAACATAAAGACACAGAAAATAGAAATACAATGCCTCCCTTCTCTCTGCATCTGTGTAAGCCTTAAACATAACGAGCCCAAACACTGTTGGAAACATTTTGAAAATAGAGATGTAGCCATCAAGTGGGAGGAGGACAGACTCACTGAACGTTTCAGTCTCTCTATACAAGCTTTTTGTTCCAATGATTGGTTGTCATTCTGGGTCATTGCTGATAAAGATCCCACTAGAAGGGAGTAAAAGATTTACCCTAGATTAGGCAGTGTCCGTGTCATTATGAATTCTGCTCTCAGATTCATGCAGGTGGCATGGAAGTTTACAGGCAGCACACACTGTTGTCTAAACAAAGGATTGCATTTGTGTAGAATTTTACTAGAATTTAAAAGGTAACATCATGTCATATAATGCACAATATATAGAGCATATTTTGTGGAAATATTTACAATTTTCAAAAGATACTGAAATAGCTAATCTAATTTAATCTGTGGTGCCTGCAAAATGTCAGTTCAAATATCATAAAACATTACTACTGACTTATCTAGAACAGGCTTGCTCTGATTTTTACAGATTCATAATAAGCAGTAACATCAACTGTAATATAATATGATACATATTTTAATACATACATAAAACTCTCTTCTGGGTTTTTTTTGTTGAAAGAAGTCTTAAGAAGCAGAGGTCTTTCTAGGCAAGCATCCTGTTGGTGATTCATCAGTATCTCATTTCCTCTAAACTGAAAAAATATTACAACTGCAACAAACCTCTGGATACTACAAAAGCTTGGATAGCCATTGCTGTAATCTGTGTCTTTGTCACCCTTGTATTGAGACTTGCCTGCCACATCTTGTTCTGTTTTTGATTTTTAGGCCCAGATCCATAAAGGAACTGGCTCTGTATTTTGCATTTTGAGGTAAAAGAAGTAAACAATATTAGAACTATGATAAGATTTGCAGATCAAGACCCAGGTTTCTGATCATTCTACCCTAATGTCCTCCTCACTAAGCTAGAAAGCTTGCTTGCTCTGACTCCTTGCATTTGTTAGAATGAGTATTTACATCTTAGATACATAGTCAGTAAAAGAACAGTGGAGAATGGGGAGAAATGGAGAAAGTTTCTTGCATTTAATTCAAATAATCTATTTCTATCCTTACAGTGCAGATTTCCAATCTGAACTTAAATCCACACTGATTAGGAAAAGATCTGCACTTGTTTGTCACTTTTGTTGAGAGATTTTAACACTACCGCAAAGTTAAAGCTGGGGTATATAATTTCCACAGTGTGAATTTCTCTAGAATAGCTTGAGATATCTACAGGAGATACATCTGCCTCTAAGTTAGTCTAAACTGCTTTTATAGATAGGCAGCGGAAACAGGCACATTTTGGGTCAATTCAGCTGACATGTTTTAGATGTTTACATCAAGTCGAGATAAATCACTCCTTAGCTGGGTAAGTTCCTCTTCACTGATTACAAAAATAAGACTCAGCATAAATGGTTGAGATGTTGGTACCTAGAAGTTAAACGCTCAGCTTTACTAGATAAAACCTACATCAACAGATCTCGGAATGGATGAGCCAGTGCCCATTTTCTGAAGGATGACTTGGCTTCCAAAGTTTTTTGTTTGAGTCTTGGACTCAGATTAATTAATTAAACAAACAAACAAAACAAAAACAAACAAAAAACCCCACAAAAACAATCAAAAACCCAAAACAACAACAACAAACACCAAACAGGCAGTTTCCTCTCTATTTGATCTTATTCTAGGAGCTTTTTTATTAGCTTTCAGGCACTCAGGAAGAAGGATTTTCTTATTTATACCTATAGCATCCACTTTAAAAGCCTCTATTTTTTAAAACTTGGAATATTTGGGCAGATCTTAAACAGCAAATAGTAATGATGAGCACTAATCACTCATTGACTATAAACAAAATCTTGTTTGTGATGCCAGTGTCTGCATTGCCACTAACCACATTTGGTCAGAAGAATTAAATTCCCAAGAGGTTTTTTAAAAAAATATAGTGGATCATTTACAATATTTGGATGTGTCGTTAAACTGTCCAGAGAGAAAATGGCTCAATATTCTAGTAATTAATAGATGCTTCAACTTTTGCAGACTATATTTTGGTTTTGGTTTTGGTTTTCTCTTCCCAGTGTATCAATCTGTGCTTCTTTCCTGTCTTTTGTCTTTCTTGTCTCACCAGCTCTCTCCATTCTTCTCCACTTTCCTCAAGAGCACAAGTGTATGCTCAAACATTTTACAAATGTTGTTAAGTTTTAAAGATATTTTTGTCATGAGTATAAATCAAGCCACTTAAACACTATCAAGTGTCAGAAATGAGCACCAAGATCAGCTCATATCTAACCACTTCTTCGACAGCATTGAATTGCACCCAAGAGTATAATGGTCTAATCTGATGTTTATACAAAGGCCGTGCTACCCACCATTGACCTATACCTGAAGCTTCACAAATGGAATAGTCTTTGTACATCTCTGTAGTTTTATCATTCTCTCTGTGTATCTATTCTAAGGTCGAGTAACAGAGACAAAAAGATGTTGACAGATTCAAGTTGGTTTCAGTGGGGGCAGAGGCTCACAAGCATCTCTGCACAGCTTTGACAAAACATTACTGTCTGCTCTACTACCTACAAATAACTTCAGGAAGTGACTGGCAGTCATGGCCACTAGTTCTAAAAGTGTGTATGATCAAAAAGTAGAGGAATCTGTATTGTTAATGGGCAAGATTTCCATCAGGATTTGTGAGGAACTGTTAATGCCTTTTATCACCTCAAGAGAACCTATTTAGGTTTATGATGGAGATCATTGAAATATTTGAGGCTCATTAGTGCTCAGCTCTTGACAACTTTCAGAGACTTTGTACATCTTGGTGTTCTAAGATTGTACTTCAGAGAAGATTATCTCTTTTTTTTACATTCTCTGATATCAAATATAATAGCTACCAGCAGCAGTAAGGAAGTATGTGGGAGTAAAGCACTTTATTACTGACTTCTTGTCCATACAGAAGTGACAGCAAAAAAGAGAGGGGGAAAATGGAGAAAAGATGAAAAATTCCAAAGCAAAATCATCTAAAGTATGTGTTTTGATTATAAAATTATTTTAAAAGACACAGGGAAATTAATAGATATATTTTTTAATTTGACATGGGAATCTTTTTATAGGATATTTTCTTCAGCATAAAATTCTCAGAAACAAGTTCAAAGATTAAATTTATTTGATAAAGTCTGAATTAATCTGCTGAAATACACTGCCTTATGAAAAATGGGCATTGTTTGAATAGTCTTAGATGACTGTCTGAACAAAACAATGTAAGGATACTATGATACAAAGTCTTATAACCTAAGAGTAACACAATTTTATTACTGCCAGTTTCATTTGAAAAATCATGTACTTTCAGCTGTATTTCTGTTCTGTCATTATAAAATAAGACCTAGTGATATCTGCCACCATTTACACTTATTCATCATACGCAGACAGCTTGCCAGTAAAAGTTAAATTCCATATTTGATGAACAGTAATTCCTTATAATTTCTCCAAGAAGCAATACTCCTTAACACTAAAATGGGTAATCCTAACAGAACTGTTGATATTCCTCTTGTTAAGAATTTTTCTACTGTGATTGGTGTTGGTATTTTTTTTCTGAAAGGAAATTCCCATGAACTACGTAGGTCCATTCAGTGCACTTCAACTTTCAGGTTAACCTTCTAAGTAATACACAGACTTGGTATCACTGTGGAGTGGGTGAGGACATCAGCTCAGATAACACTGTGTTACTTTATTTCTCTAGTAGGAAAAAAAGTCATTAGGATTTCTGTTCATTTCGTCACCTATTTCCTCAAAATTTGCAATCTAGAATTAAAACTAAAACATGAGGGACATTAGTTCTGAAATTGGTCATTTTGCTCTTGTGAATATAGTTTTTGTACTTTCTCTCTAAAGCTGGGGGGAACACAACACCTGTAGATTCAGATCTGAAAGTCAGGCTGCACTATGCAAAACACAGTGTTTTCCTTTACCCCATATTCATGTAATTACTCTTCTCCTTTCATATTAAACTTTGAACCCATGTTCCTTTTATACAGACACAACTTATTTTTATGCTCCATCCACCCTCCACCAAAAATGTTATATTTAGGTTTTTGTTACTGCTGTTACTGGAGATAATAGGATAACAGATGAAGGGATTGAGTTTTAGAAGCAGCAGAAGCCATGTAACACTGCCTCAGGTTGCAGTATGTTGGGGGGAAGTGGTGTAACTGTTCAGCTTGCCTGCACTAAATTATGAACTTCTCCTTGCTGTCTTTAAAGAAAGAAAGTCAGTCACATGGGAACTGACAATAGATTTGGCTTTTCTTTGGACATTGCAATTCTAACTGGTACTTGCTCCATCCAAGTGATTGTGCCTTCCACTCTATGTGCATCATTAGTAAGTTTAACGTTTGGCTCTTTTTAGTAGGAGTTCCAAATCTTCTGTTTGAAAATACTTTGTAATTTACTCTCCTTTCTGCCTTTTCAGTTATCCACTAGGAACCGTGTGACATTTCCTCCCTACTAATTGTGTGTGTGATGTGTGCGTCAAAAGCTTTTCTAATTTGCAGCATTTGTACTTCTCTTTATTGTATTTTCCGAGTGGATGTTTTTGGCATGAGTAAGCTGTTTTCCCACGTTTTCTCTATGTCTAAGGAGATGTGCCACTCTTCTACTCTGTAGCTTCACCTTCTCCCTTGTTTTCTAGGTACTTAAACCCCTGCTATTTTCAGTACCCTCTCCCAAAGCTGCTGAGGTGATATATTTTCATCCTTTGAGGGATTTTTCCTCTGTCTTGAACTCCTTAAAATTTTGAGGGAGGAAATAAACTGAATTGCTTCAACTTTATATATGAGTATTGCTTCTCACTTCTTACCTCTTTATATTCTAAAAATTATTGGATGTATGTGTTTATATTACCTTACAGTACACAGGCCTTTATGCAACGAGACACTGGATAGCAGTATCCATTCAAAAATGTTATCAGAAGGCTGTTTTGATCCATCTAATCTCTTTAGGGCTTCAAATCTTTTTACAAAAATTGAATGCCAGCTCAAGCTGGCTTCTCTTAATAGCTAAAATAAAAAAAGAAAGCAGATCTGTCCTGCCTCATCCAGAGGTATACATCAGCATTAAACTTGCTTTTCTTGCTATATTTTGAAGCCAAAGTATTATGCTTACTCAGTCTTCAGAAGTGAAGAATTCATACATTTAGTACATCAGAAAAAGGTTACATTCTACTGAATTTGGCTAAAGCTCACAGACTGGCTGAATCTATGACAAGTCTAAAGAAAAATTATTTCTTTGCTTCCTCAAGAAGTTCTGAAAACAGATAAATCCCTTACCACAAGATAAAAACCATCTAAACCAAAGTCTAGATTACCTGAATCCATTTTTGTCCCGGAGATTAATTTCTTCTGCTTTTCTGTATTTATTTTAGTGTAGCATGATAAATAAAACAAGCAGCAAGTCAGTGGGAACTACAAGGCAGTCTGAAGAGAACTAGTCAGAGGACTCACAACAAACTGTAGATCATGCCTACTGAACCACAAATGCTGAAAGCAAATGTAAACAAAAACTGGGAGAGGCCTCTAAACGTTTTGGAGATGATAAACCTAAACTTAATGGCAGATACAGCATGTGCCTGAATACAGCCCAATTATATTAAGAATGGTTTTGAAATGCTGCTTTTCATCATGTTTCTTCCATTCTTCAGCCTGTAGTGCTGACCAACATCAGCCACTATTAAAGTCTTCATGCATGTAAAATAATATGATTTCACAATGATTACATATTCACTCTACAGCTGGCTGAGTTTTTACATCTCCATTTGTCATTGACTATTGTGTCCAATTAAATGATTAGCTTTTAAAAACTGCTGCACATTATGAGAGTGAACTTGTGTTCCATTGCACTGAGTGATGCAGAAACAAACTCATTACAGCATGTAATTCACCCATATTAAATAACAAACAGATGGCTGCTGTAAATGAGAGCTGCTTTTTCTCTTCAAAAGTGCCAGGAAAAAGGTGTTTTTATTTATCTTTGTTTCCAGCTTCTTTCTGTTTTCTTGACAAGTGGGCAGCTGGTTGCTGAGGTTTTCAATTGGTGCAGAAGAATGAAAAGCCTGTTTCCATTAATTTCCCCATAAAATAAGTCTTTGAATCATTCCTGTTATAAATGCATGTGCAGTAGCAAGCTGCTGCTTGATTAATTCACTTATTATGAAGATTTCATCTTTTATAAGAGGGCCTGCAGGTAATTTATCTTGTTTAGTAAGATTAGAAAAATGTAATTATCTTGATACCTTTGGACCCCTCTCATTTTAATTGTGTTCCCATAAATTTCAAACATAAAGATGGGATTTTTTTTTTGCGCAAATGTTCCAACATGTGGTAGAAAAATGTGTTGTAAGATCTGCATAAAAACTTATCAAGTAAAATGCATTTAGATTATACTATTAAGGGAACGCATACCAATAAAACCAGTAAACGTCTGTGGAAGCATATACAAATACCTGAATTACTGGTACCCTAGTCACAGGATTTTAACAGTTGGAGCTGCATGAAGAATGTTACGATTTAAATTCTTTATTCTTTCTTTTTTATAATTGATAATTCATTTCACCAGGGAAATATAAAATCTGTTCTATTTTCACTAATCAAATTTAAATTGTGCTAGTCTTCATATATAACAGCAATAGTAAAGAATAAAAAGGAAGCATATGAGCTGACATGTATATGTAACATAAGTTCCTCTGTTTCCAGCACCCTTTAGAAGTTTTTCTTCTTCGTCTCTCTCTTACCTTCTCTTTGAGTGAAAATTTGAAACAAACCAAGATCCAGAAATCTTTCTCTTCAATGTCTTTTTACATTATTTCTTGAGGCACTAAGTGGCAAATTTTGTTTGGTTTAGGTTTATTTATTTATTTATCTCTTTTGTATATTGCATTTTTTTCATTAATTTATTTAATTTCAGTTTCTATGGTTCCAGAAGAACTCTTCTTTAGTTTTTAACTTCGTTTCTAGCAACCTCTTAATTCTTTTACCCATCCAAAAAAATTTAATTAACAATTTGGCATGTGTTCGTTTTTAATATTAGTTTTAATAATTAAAGTGGTTTTGATGGTCAATTTGCATAAAATGGACTTAGGAACATAGGGCAACTGCACCATGGGTCACTTAGATCAATCATGTGCCCTGGTTTGGACTGGGACAGAGTTCATCTTCTTCTTCTTCTTAGTAGCCTGTACAGTGCTGAGTTTGGGATTCAGGAGGAGAAGGATGTTGATAACACGCTGATGTTTCAGTGTTCGCTCAGTAGTGCTTATCCTGAGCCAAGCACCTTTTCAGTTCCCCATGCTCTGCCAGGGAGCAGGGGCACAAGAAGCTGTGAGAGACCATAGCCAGGACAGCTGACCTGAACTGGCCAAAGGAATATTCCATACCATAGGACAACAGGCCCAGTATATAAACTTGGAGACTTAGAGGCATCAACTGTGACTCAGGGACAATACTCAGGGGCTTACTATTGGCCAGCAAGTAGTGAGCAATTGTATTGTGCATCACTTGTTTCTCTTGGATTTCATTCCTTTCTCTCTCTGCCCCACTTTTCATTACAACTATTCATTTTATCATTATATTTAATTTGTCTTAACTATTTTTTCTTTCTATCTCAGCCCAGGAGTTTTATTATTTTCTTTTCCAGTTCTTCTCCCCATCAAACCTCGGGAGTAAGCAGGGGAAGAAATGAGAGCGCAAGTGGTGCTGTGCTATTTAGCTGCCAACAGATCTATTAAGATTTGAGTGTCATAAGCCTTTTAACAGTAAAATGAGACAAAAAATCTCAGTGTGTTCAGAGTTAAGTATTTGCAGAACTCTGCATGCATTTCTTCTCAGCTCTTGAGGGTCTCTAAAGCAGTTGTTTGAGTGCCAGTGAACTGAACATTGTAAGGGACATAACTGTATACATCATATAGAGCAATGTGTAAGGAAAAAAATTTTACAGAGAGTTCAGGCAGTAAAGCGACTTACAAGAATATGCAAACTGTACAAGGT
Organism: Picathartes gymnocephalus; assembly: GCA_013390045.1. NCBI lineage: Eukaryota > Metazoa > Chordata > Aves > Passeriformes > Picathartidae > Picathartes > Picathartes gymnocephalus. Next base: position 8,586 of record WEKY01039089.1, read on the forward strand.
TGAAGCCATGAAGCTGAGAAATGTGTACAGATGGCTGAAACATTTCAAGTCAGGTGAGACTAGCAATTGTGACAAACCGAGATCTGGGAGACCTGTGTCAGCAGCAACACACATGAATGCTGAAAAGGCTGAGCAGCTCATTAGGGAAGATTGACAAATAACCCTTAATGACCTTGCTACTGCTTTAAATTGCAGTTCTGTATCAGCACACTGAATCCTTCAGTGGTCTCTAGAATTTGTTCATGCCAGGTCATATGAAAACATGCTGGGACATGCACAAATTTGTGACATTACTCTTCAAATCTAAACTGAATTGAAGAGATAAAGAGACATGCCCAGTTATAAGATTTTACCACTGAAAGAATATTTTTATTTTTAAGGAATTTTTTTTTCTCAAAAATCACATATGTCAGTATGTTTCATATTGCTTATATGAATAATTTATAAGCATTGTGTTCTAATGGCCAAGGAGTCTAATTAAGGCAGAGATGTAATTTAAAAAATAATAATAAATATACTTTTCATGGAAAAAAAGACACTACATTCTGTGAAGAATATATAAGCCCAGCGAGAGTGTAAAGGGGTTTTATCAGTATAATGGTTAGGTAGTTAAAAACTTACATTTCTCCAAATATTTTGCAGGTAAATTACCAACTACAAGTGTGTGTTCTATACATTTTACCAAAACATAACTTAAACTAGTGTAGATTCTAGAAGCTTAAAAACTATATCTTAGTCTGTCTGATGTATATTTAATGGAATACTCGGTTTCTGGTAGTGTGTGGTTGTAGCACTTTCTAATTGACAATTACAGAAAGGAAGAAGGTTTACTTACAATTAAAAGCGAATGTGTTCTTTCTTATCTCTGGAGTTAGGAGATAAAAGCCAGTTGATGCAATTATTTAATAGAGGACAGATAAAAAGCCTGGTGTGCAGGATATATAAGATACTATGACAAACAAGAATTTTGTACTAACAAAAAACCGGAATGCAATTGGTCCTTAAAATAAAAAGCAGCCTGGTGGCTCACAGCAAGTCTTGATCCTCCACAATGTGTAGTATGTGCTTCGAGGTAAAATCTTGTCTTAACACCAAAAATTTACAGACTATTCCCTGTGGAGGCCAAAACATTAATGTATCAAATCAACTTCACATGAAGAGGACCAGAAAATTCTAGGCAATATCTACCTCTGTCTCACAAACACTGCAGCCCTGGATGCAATCAGCCTTTAGAATAAGGTCGTGGCATTACTTCAGTTTTAACAATTTATTTTGAAAGGCCTAAACACAGATTCAATTCAGAGTAATACTGAGTAGCAAAGCTTGGATAGCTAAAGAAACATATTTTCAGAAGGAAAAAAGAAAGATAATTGAATTAAATATTATAAGAATTTGTGAATACAATAATTCTGTCCTATTCTGAATTATGAGACCTGAGTACAGAGCTATATTTTCTAGTATTGTCTGGAGTTAAGCCTGAAAGCTTGAGTATATTTATGGTTTAGACCTGTTTTTCTTGTTTAGAGCATAATCCAAACTCAGCTTCACTTTCTGGAAATGCTACCATTCAGGTGACATTTCTATGACTTATATCTGCATTATTGCAATAGGTTGTGGAAGAAATGAGGAAAGTCAGCATTTCATAACTGAGAAGCTACTTTGGATATTAGTCACTAATCACTAATAGTATGAAAAAAGTCTTTTCAAACTCTGCCCACAAAATGCTGCTTCAGTAATTCATTAACTTGTTTTAATGAAACAACATCTCATTGCTATTTGGGAAGAAACTAATCTCCTTTCCAAAGAGTTTGCATAATATATTGAAAAAGAAGTGACTGCAGAATCTGCTGATCATACTTTTGAGGATTCCACACAGGCTGGGTAAACTTTTATCTAAAACTATTGAGAAAACTATATACACACAAAATTGCCTGCTCAGGCATTTATTATAGACTAAGAACAAAATATGTTTAGGTTGCAACTTGCACTCCTGTGTATCAGACACTGAAACCTTAGGTTTAACCAAAGAAAATTAACACTTTCCCTATGCTCTCAATTGTCACCTATCTTTATCCAACATGGAGATGTTGTATCAAATGTGGGGATTACTCAAAATATAGAATAATCATCTTTCACAGAGTCTGTCAGTTACAGGGAGTCAAACTGCCTGCAGAGATACCTTGACAAATTAGAAGACTGGGAAATCACCAACCATATGAAGTTTAATAAGGGAAAGTGCTGGATCCTGCACCTGGGATTGGGCAACACTGGGTGTACAGTGTTGGGGAATGTGCTGCAGGAAGGGACCTGGGGGTCCTACTCAATGGAAAGTCAAACACGAGTCAGCAGTGCCCTGGCAGCCAGGAGGGCCAACCCTGTCCTGGAGGGCATCAGGCCCAGCATCGCCAGCCAGGCAAGGGAGGGGATTCTCCTGCTCTGCTCTGCACTGGGGCAACCTCACTTTGAGTCCTGTGTGTAGTTTTGGGCACCACAATATAAAAAAGACATTGAAGTGTTAGAGAGCATCCAAAGGAAGGCCATGAGGATGTGGGATCTGGACCGTGAGGTGAGGGATCTGGAGTGGAAGCCATATGAAGAGTGGCTGAGGTCACTTGGTCTGTCCAGCCTGGAGAAGGGGAGACTGAGAGCAGACCTCATTGCAGTCTGAAACTTCCTCATGAGGGAGGAGCGGCAGGCACTGATCTCTGGGGTAACCAGTGACAGGACTCAAGGAAAGAGCAGTCTGAAGTTGTGTCAGAGGAGGTTTAGGTTGGATATTAGGAAACGGTTCTTCACACAGAGGGTGGCTGGGCACTGCAACAGGCTCCCCAAGGAAGTGGTGCTATGAACCAGTTTAAACACAGAAGGGCAAAGTAAACTAAGTCTCTGTGAGTAAACCAGAAAGAACTTTGAAGGTTCAAAACATTCCCAAAAAAACAAGATAAAAACCAAACGAAATTAAATGTTGATACAAAAAAAATTGATATATTTTTATTTAATAGTAAGAGACGCAAAGAGAAAGAAAAAGTAGAGAAAAGTTAGTAAAAGCTAAAATTACTTTAAAAAGCATAGCATAGGTCACTNAAAGTTAGTAAAAGCTAAAATTACTTTAAAAAGCATAGCATAGGTCACTACCACACTGTGCTACCTTTGTTACTGCTGAGATGGAGTAGGGGGAGTGGAGCAGTTTTT
>WEKY01039109.1:0-24360 GCA_013390045.1 Picathartes gymnocephalus
ATGGTTTTTACTTGAGACAAAAAAGTCAAGGGGCAAACACAGAACAGGAAGAAATTAACAGAACTAAAAAAGTTATGAATTTGGATTAAATCTATACTAGATGAGTACAGTAAATGAAATATAACTTATTTTCAGTTTGTGATTCTGTCCATTAAATTTTACAGAAGCTCAAAAGGACCTCAGCTGTAAGTGACCTTTTCAGTTTTTTGTTTACTAGCTCATCATACTCCACCCACTTATGTTTCATTTTACTTTTTAAAATCAAGCTTGTCTTCAGCCTAAGCTGACAGATCTTACTTTTTTTGAACATTAAAAACGTTGTTATTGGAATTCAGTAGAAAGATTAAAAAAAATCCTCCAACACTTAGCAGACTCAATTCACTGGCAAGCATTTCCCCAGATAAAATCAACAAGATAGTTAGCCAAAACCAGCTGCAAAATAGTATTTTCTCCAAATTTGTTCTTTAAAAATCTGTCAGCTCTAATCAAATAACACTGAACTTTGATATTCTGTTGTTGATACTCTTGAACCAAGTTCCATTCAGGGTTATTTGTCCTAAGCCATTCCATCTTCATTTCCTACCCACCCTAACACATGCTTTAAGGCAAAGGCAGAGAAACTAAAGACGAGACTTTCTGTGCTTCTGACTAAATGCTACAGTAACTGCAAATAATATGGCTGAGAAGACACTCACAGATAAACTTTTGTTTCAACCATAATACCCAGTACTGGTGTACTGAATGAAATGTCCATTTAAGTTTTTGACCTAGCAGATCTGTGAATAGGAAAGCGCACAGTTCAACAGGCCATTAACTAATTCATGAACTGATGCTCATTATATGGACAAAGTGTTATTTCTTCAGCAAAATGAGCAGGTCACTGACCAGCTTCCTTGATCAGATACACCTAGGAATTAGAATGGATATTTTGAGTTCATATTTGATTACCATTTGAGACACTCTCTCTCTAAACACTTCTCACAGGACTGTACATTCCAAGTTCCTACCACAGCTCGAGCTATTATTCAAAGACGTGAGAATGCTCATTCCACTTAGTGCTATCTTAGTTTTACTGACAGTGCGGAAGACAACAGTCTGTTCCCTAGGCTATTAAAGGATTTTCAGAAATTAAAAACAAAATAAAATTTGAAGTTGAAATCTAATATTACGTTGCCAATGTGAAGAAGTCTTTGGAAAAAAAATAATAGCTTTGTCCCTGGGGTAATTCAGAAAACCTCAAGCCTCTTAAGATGAATTGCAACAAAACAACATTCATCATTAACATAATGAAAAACAAAGTCTGTGGATCTTACTGACGAGTTGGGTACTTTGGGGTGGTAGTAGGGAAAAGAGAAAACACTACATGCTAAAACAGAATTAAAAGAAAAATCAACAGAGATGCAGAAGGTGCATTTGGATTACCTACTTAGATTCCTAACTCAGGTGGCACCTAACTAATTTTTATGTGATCCAGAACAGGAATTCATAGGTGTGTTTCACAGCCCGTGGAAATCAAAGCAGACAACTGCTATTAACTATCTTCACCAAGGAGTTCCTCTGTGTTAAAGGTACATTCTTAATCTTCTAAGTGAGCTAATACAAGGTATTAATTATAGGGATGCAGTCTAAGGAATGCATTTGAATGGGGCTTTAAAGCCTCTAACCTTTTCTTCATCCCACTCCTTAGAGACACATCCTGGCTAATTCTCCTTCTGCTTTGGACTAATGATCACATAACACGCAGTGCCCACCCAGGTTTCACCAGATTGAAACAGCTAGATTTCATATGCTGCCATAAGAGCATTTCCTTCCACCTCAAATTTCACGTTAGCCACATCAAACTAGGGAAAAAATGCTCATTCCTGTTCTATCAGTTACCTTTTAGGATTACCACTTGACACAGACAATCACTGTAACCTGAACTGTAGCTAAATCCTTAAAAAGGGAGAATGAAGAAGGAAGTGTTATGTAGAAATAAAAAAGTACCTTACTTCTACATACAGCATTTACAAAATTCTACATGAATATATTCTCATAGTTTTTGAAAAACAGGGTTCCTAGGACAGCTGTCAGAAAACCAGTCTTACAGTGTGAGCCTTGAAGAGTACAACATATCAAATTTACCAGAACAAAAGTTGAAAGCTACCTTGACTACTGTATAAAAATTTTTAGTAGTCATAGGGGTTATAAAATTGTGATAGTCTATGAAAGAGGCCAGGTTTGCAGATCAAGGCATTAAGTTCATCAGGCCAGGTGGCACAGCTTCTGTGCACAGAGACCTTTCAGCAGGTGACTGCAGTTTGTCATAGACACTTGTTAAGAAAACATACCTGAAAAAGGGGGAATTTTCAGTGTTACTGACAAAGGCATAGCAAAAGGAAGACTGGCAGCTGAAATTAGACAAATTCAACCTTTCCACAACATTTCAATTTCCTAGCACTAAGGGTAATTAAATATTGGAATGGCTTACCAGGGGAGCTGATGGACTCGCCATTGCTTGGAGCTTTAGGACGAGATTAGATATCATTGTAAAAGAGATGCTTTAATCCAGCTTCTGGAAGTTCTCAACATGCCCATAACACTTGCAGCTCTGCATTAAGACAATGACTATAATCAAATCTCGTACTTTAGGGTTTCAGCTGATCAACTGCAAGGGTTATAAAGATTTTTTTTTCCCCTTCACATAAAAACTAGACAGATACTTTGGTGTGGTTTATACCCTGATCTGTCTCTGAAGTAGCAGAGATTGCCCAAATCTACAGAAAACACGGGGCAGCTGATGCAGTTGCCAGTGGTGATAGGGAAAGTACTTTGTCTTCACCTGAAATTCACAAAGCAGTCGTATCCAAAAGGGGACTCAGATGAATTTGAAGTCATCTAGATGGATGCAAACCACTTCTGCCCTGGAACCTGTGTGATTAGGTCAGTGCAGAAGCAGGTTTGATCTGTCTGCTCTGCTAAGGGTCTGGCAGTAGCACCCACTCAGCATTTCACTGACACTGCTATGCAACTTAAGGGAAGGAGTCATTTCATGTTCTGCTCCTGCAGAGCACTGGCCAAGGGTGAAGCGAAAAATTATTGGATCACCATACCCTTAGAGGACTCGTTAATGAATCCTGCTGGATTAGCTCAAAGGGCGTGCTTTTTTTCCAAGGTGAGATAAATAGAAATCTCAAATGAATTTGGTTTGTGTTTGTTCAGTGTGAGATACAAATCACCTGTTAACACACATATCTCAGCTAATTAACTAATTGCTATTGAAGATGCATAAGTAACACCTTGAGCTCTTCTATCTCTTGAAAGTTAACAAACTTTAGCCTAACTAGAGTAATCATGTTAACACATAGGTATCAGGATTTACTGTTCTGTGTTTTCCAGCGTAGATACATAAGCATCCCTTTTGGTTTTTAGTTTAGCTGCATCTGTAACTATACATTCTGCACTATTTTAGCAGAATATTGTAATGATTTGATTATTAAGTGTAAGTAAAGCAGAAGGCAAGACAGAACATTCTACTACTTTTACCCTTTTATGTCAAAAGAGTGTCTTAACTCTGTCAAATAAAGCATAAAATGGGAGATGGTTCTAGTGATTTATGTGAGCTGCACAGTAGCAGGTTCATATTGTGAGTCTCCAAATAAATATCTATTTAAATGAAGTCCATGCCAGGCTTTTATGCTTACTGGCTGCCTGTACTGTTCTCCTACATCCATTTGACAGTTTGTTAGATGCAAAGATATTTCTGTCTGTGCTAAATAATGGGCGATTTGATGGATTTGTTCACAGCTGCACCTGGAATGTAATGCAGGCATGTAAATCACCTGTCCTGCAATTCAGGACATTTTCCATGCAGGATAAGGATGATTTCTCTTTGTCATAATTCTGAAGCATACGTATCAATATAAGGTTCTGTTGTCAGTATTGCTTATTATGATTATGTTGTCATATTACAAAGTAAGAATGGGACACACCATGACAGCACCATCTAGTAACATAAAATATTCATGCAAAAGCAAAAGCAGACTCAACCTTTAAAAAGTAGAGAAAAAAATAAAAGATACACTGATCCTGCTTGTCTCAATGTCTATTTTGGTGACACATGCATATAATTGACAGCACTTATGAGGTTCAAATTTACAAGATGGCCCTAATCAAGCAGTATGTTATCCCATGGGTATCATTACTCAAACCAAACCAAAATACTCAGAATAAAAGTTTCCTCATCTGGGATGAAAATGACAAAATCTGCACTTACAGTCTTCTGACTTCTCAAACAGACATCACTTGTTGTGCTGCTGTATTTAAGTACAAATAACTCTGACAGAATCTGTACCCAGATCTGCTCCACACAAATTTCATTATAATGAACTTCTAAATTTTTTTGTTCTGTTGGTCTTTTTTGTTCTATATCTTGCAGCATACCTAATGCCTACAGTGCAGGAATGCTTGGGAAACCTCAAACGAATCTAGTGTCCCATAATTTTTAAAGAATGACCTTTAAGGAAAAACTGAAGGAGGAATATTATACTGTGCACTAGACACATTAGAAGCCAATGACATGATAAATAGTAATATCGTTCTAATGACAAATATCATCACAAATTTTAACTAAATCTCTTCGGTGTATAAATATTATGTCTTAGTTTTCATAGCCTGTTCAACTGAGGGATTATTCAAGAAAATTTTGAGTACAGAAAGAGTCTGCATATTTGCAGCAGAGATTTACTTTTTTTCAGAAAATGCTCATAGATATCCCTTCTGTGCCAAAATCTCTGCCCAAGTAACACAGAAGTTCACATGATTACTTAGCATCAAATTCTCTGCTCTTGTATTTCTGCTAAAAAATTCCCAATTCAAAATGTTTGAATCATACAGTTGTAAAATTCTAAAATTTTTAATTCAATGTACTATTTTTAAAACTAAGTTCCACACAGCATAAAAAATGTGCTTGTACAGTAGAATCCACAGGATTAATGTAATTGTGTTATCATTCTTTCTTGATTCTCTACTGAAAATGTTCTTACTATTGAAACTCTCTTTCCTACACACTTCTACTAACGAAACTGGAAACTGAGTCTTGTATTTCTCGAATTTTTGCTTTCCTTTTGTGTTTTTTTTTACCTGCCTTACAGAATCACATGCAAGTTTGAATAACTTAAAATCTTTTCATTAGGACTTGTTGTTTTGGAATAATCCTTCTCTCCCCTTGGTTTGTTTACATTAATGATATAGTAGTTAACATTTAATGCAAATTTTCAATTCTATTCTTTAAACTAGTGCATGTAATGGCTACCTTTTCTTCATTTATCTGAAATCTAAAAAAACCCCGACTAATTTTGACACGTAACAAAATGCTGTCAGAAGAACACCAAATAAATTTTACAACACACCTTCCCCCCCACCCTCCAAGAAAACTCAATAAACTCAGTATAAAACAAACAAAGAACATAATCTAATCTAACTGTCCACTTTACCTGGAAATGCATGCCCTGTTAGAGAATCCAAATCTGAAATTAAAACAGTGAAAAAATAATCTTTAACACTAATATAATATTAAAAAGCACAAAAAATCAAAAGCAAACCTGGCACCAAACATCACATTATCACCAATATAAAATTTTAATCATATATATAGAAAAGCAAAAACAGAACACTTAGAATTACATTATGAAGATTTTCTTCTCCATTGTTTTGTAAAGATGTAAAACATTATCTGAAGATGAAAGCTTTGAACACTATGAGAAACTAATTTATTTTACTGTTTAAGATAGACATATGACAATTAAATAGGAATTTTGCAATATTTTGTAAATGAACCTCTGATTTCAGAAACCCATATATTGAGTATAAACATTTGTTCTGCCTTTGTACATAAGAACAATAATTAGAAAAGTGCAGAATGCTTTTTAGATTGTACCCCTTTAAAAAGATTTTCTTTCTTGGTCACAACAAATAACAGACCTAATTTTGTCTACTCTAGCATTCATACTTTCTGTTTTATTTGTTTTGGGTTTTTTTTCCCAATCTGTCATTTTAAAAAAAGAGAAAAGAGCTGGAATTATTCCTGCTGACACCATAAAGCATAAATGAGGGCTTCACTGGTGACTCCCATCTGAAGAGACAGCAGGAAGGCACATGAGTGATGCTGGAGGCCTCAGAATGGCTACATTCTAAATGTGCACTGAGACCAGAACTTAGAATTACATTTTTGAAGTACTTTGCACCTTTGGAAATTCCATGCTCTTAACAAAGACTTATTTGGTAACTTGGAGGAGTTACACTATAGCTGGAAGAGTAGTGGAGGCTGATAAAGTCCAGTCAATACCAGCTGGGATTCTATTGCATTGCCAAGGTAAAAGGCTAATTCTGAGACCCACGTGGCCAAAAGAAAGCCTTTCTTAGACAGTGTTCTGTCACACAAGCCAGTGAGGTGAGCCCATTTGGAGAACAAGCCCTGTTGCTAGGGGCAGTTCACCAGGTCCCAGTTAGCTCACCAAGAAAGTGTGAGACCTTCAGACTGTCCTTCCTCCCTTCGTATGACAAGTGGGATTGCAGAGGGGTGCAACAGCTACACTCTCTTGGAAAAGCACTACAGATTGTGACTGACCAATCCACCCTACTATGTGTTTATAAATGAGCTTTCTTGTAACTTTTATGAATTGATTGTATTTATTAGGAGTGCCTGAAAAAAAACTTTTAGTACTGTTTATAAACTACTACATCTTAAAAAAAAAAATTATTTTTCTTATTGCAAGAGTCAACAGATACAAGATTCCAAGTTAATAGTTTAGGCTACAGAAATTCTGAACTTCTCGTAATACAGTAATTAATTCTAAAAGTTATTGGGAAAATATTTACCAATTAACTCCTGGAATGCAATAAGAACTCTAGACAGGAGGAAAAGTGTGCTTGGCTCTAATAACTTATAACAGTTTAAATGAGACATTTCCTGAGGAATGTGAACTTGCTTAGTTTTGTAACTGAACACAGGAGAAAACCAACCCAAAATATGATAAATGCACTAGAGAATTGCTTTCTGAAATCCGAATTGCTTTCTGAACTCCAAATTGCTGAACACAATGAGTTAACTAACAATTACAGTATGTGGGGTCCAAAGCTTTATCATAAACTACAGAGAAAAAAAAAGCAAACTCGGGATTTTTTCTTTCAGTGTCTGAAAGACAGAAGAATGTTGTTGCCCCCTAGGAGTCCGTAAAAACCACACCAAAACCACATTACGCATAAAGGGAGCATCTAGCTAGGCAGTGACTGCTCCCCGAAGCAGAGACTGCACACAGCTACCTTGCAAATCAGAATCACCCAAAAAAAGTCTAATATTTGAATTGTCCAAACTGCTGTCACTGTGCACAAGGTGTTTGAAAATGTCTGTTCTATGTCATTAATAAAAATATTCCGATGCAAAACCTGAAGATCCAAGAAAAAGAAGAGAAGAGGAAAAACTCTCTTCTTCCTATAGCAGTGAAAAAATATCTACTTAGACACTGGGATTTTAAAAAATAAAAACAAACACATAAACAAAAACCCAACCAACCAACCAATGAAAAAGCCCAAACCAAAACAAACAACAACAACAACAAACCGCAACCAAACCAGAAAAGTAGGACTTGTAGCTGAAAAGTTAATGTACATATTGTAACTTGCAGCAGAAATCACTATTAAAAATGCTATCCTGAAAGAAATGCAGATAAGTTAATGCAAATTAATTAGGGTCTTGTCCCAGCATAAAACAACACTACTGTGTTTGTGCTAAGCTAATGATATACATTTTGGATGTGTTTGTTATCTTACAAGTCAATCTATACTAGCTGAAAACAAGGTAGTTTGTCACCCAAGCATGTCTCCTGTATGAATTGTTAAATAAAATCAGACCTACTTTGCTGGCTGAAACCAGAAGTTTTTATGGTACACTGAACCCACAAATCATGATCCACATGCCCCAATTCCATCATTACATTTCACAAAGAATGATATGAGCTGACACTGCATATGCAGGCAAGGTAAAGTTTCCCATATAAAGACAAATACAGTGTGCAACATTTCCCCGCTAGAGTTCAATACATGAAATCACTGCAGTTATAATGGAATGGAACCTTTGCTGAAACAACTGGAGTATTTAGTCTCTGCCATAAGATTTCTTCTTCTCTTCTATGGACTCCAAGGGCAGCAGAAAAAAATCATCATTTCCTGTTTTGTTAAGAGTATTTCTCAGTTTCCTTGACTGATTTTCAATTAAGTAAGCCTGAACAGGTGGAATCCAATTTTCCTCCATTCCATTTATTTACTGAATTGCCCAGATTTGTTGCTATTCACTTTTATTTTCATAAGTAAGACTTTCTAAGCAGCAGGAATCTGAGATGAAAGTGGAGTGCATAAAAGTGACACACACTTTCATCCCCTTTTTTAAGGCACTATAGCTAGCATGTCCACATTAGCAACTATCAAGGAATTACATTCATGAAATCCAGACCTGATTTATACTAGAAGTCATTGATTTAGGTAATAAAACTGGTGATTTGACAATAAAGCTGAGTTTGAGTTATAATGCAAAGCATGATTTTTTAAAAAGGGAATGAGTGTGCACTTTTTAGCAAGCAGTATGTCTGGTATACCACAGTAATTTTATTAGCTCAGTGCAAAACAGACGTTGGAGATGGTACAAGATTTTCATGCCAATAAACTAATTATTTCTTCCTAGAGTTGATTAGCAAAGACGTAGTCCTGTCTGTACCTTGCCTCCAAGGCCCGTTCCTCCTATTTTACAAACAGTGTTCACTGCACAGTGCAGAGCTCAGCCTTTGATTTCCCTCTCATGGCACGCCTCGTGCTGTGCTTACAGTAAAATATCAAAGCACTGTATGGCTGCCACTGACATGTGCTGGCTGAATGCCAACACAAAATGAGTGGAAGAGATGACTTTTACAGTGCACATGAAAACACATTTAAGGTGCAGAGCACATTTAAGTCATTTAACATTAAAAGTTCTCCATGGCATTGGCAGCAAGATGATGCAATACCAAAACATCTCTGGGAGCTGGTAGCTGGTTAGAAAGGTTAGAAGAAGCTAATGAATGCTAAATCGTGCACTCTTGAAAACACAAGATTTTCCCCTGCCTCTAAGTGTGTTAACAGCGATTGTCAGCAAGAAATGAGTGTCTCTGCTTTGCTAAACTTCCAATTAGACTCAATCTTACTTTACTATAAGCCCCTAACTCGGCAGTAGAACTCAGGAACCCTTGCGGATTTGCACACCTGGACCATGAATTCTACAAAGCTCAAGTCTTCTTTAAATGAGATGAAGTCCAGCTTCTCATACTATTTGGAATACAAAGGGCTGGTTGCAAAGAAGAGAATGAAGAGTGACATAGAGCTGCAGTGGCTGAAGATGAAAGATGACTTGCATTAACCAGAAGTTACAACTATAGCTTTGACAATCAGATCAGTGAAAACTATTGGCACGTAACTCAGGATTGGATTAGGATTGTGAACTTGGCTGCACCAAGATTTAAGGGTTAATTTAGTACTACCCAAACCTAAAGCCAGAGGCCAAGGGGAAAGTAGGTGAACAACTCTTTGCATTAGCCTTCAGAGGGGGAGAGTTTCCTTCAGCTTTGGAAATTATGTGAATTATTCACTGAAAAACTGTTTCTTCAGTAGAAGCAACTCTTGCACAGTCCTGTTGCCTCAACTTGGGTCTGCTCTACTTATTATCTGTCACTATGCTCCTAACCTACTGCAATAAATCTGTTTTCAGTCTCTTATTTTCATTAACAGATTATTTTCATTCATTAGCCACCAATCCTTTAAACAGCACAATTATAATTTTAATGGAAATGTAAACCTTTTCTATGAGAATTTCCCTGACAAGAAAAATAAAAAAGAAAAAAAAAGAAGAGTTAGCATAAAGGTTGCACTCAAGAATTCATAACAGTGCAGTCACCATCTTACAAACCTACTGCTCTCTTGTTCAAGTGTTTGGAAATAGTTTCTATTTTTGGAGATAATTCAAATAAAAAAAATCCAGCTGAACAGTTAGTTATGAATACTTATCAATATGACATTCCAAAGCCTATTTATTGCTCTGATTCAACTTGATGGTATTAATTTTTTGATTAAAAATTGCATCATATTGAGACAGGTAGATTACATTTACACTGATAACCAGGGTTTCATTAAACCGGCATTCCTTCCTGTGCTACCATTAAGAGTAAGATTCAAAATTACTTTTCTTCAGTAGAGGTGTTTCATTGTGAGCTATGAGTCTGAGCTTCCATAAGCTCCAATGAAGAAGTAGTTGAAATCGAGTCAATTAATTATATTGAAAAGTAGAAATTGAACTTGTACAGATGAATAGCTAGAACAGCTCTTTCCATTGATAAGATCTCTAATAACTACAGTGTGAGATTAGACAGCTACATAGCTAGATAACCTATAGTGTAGGTAATTGGAGATGAATCTCATCACAGAAATAATCTACATATATGATCTGAGACAATCACAAGAATAAAATGGGAATGATTTAGACATGGAATAATTGCTGTTTTACAATTGGTAAATTTGACGGCTTCAGATGTTTAAAATAGCTCACTAAAATAAGTCCTGGACAAAAAAAACTTAGTCCTGTCAGCCTCTAGTGCAAAAATTCACTGATCATTTTTCCCCTCTCTTAAAATCATATGATAATTATACATGATGATAGTTGCTGTTCTATATTTTGCCTTCTGATTTCTGTTATTCCAGCAAGAACTTGAACAATGGCTACAAACTGCAACACAAAAGGATCCATCTGAACATCAGGAAACACCTTTTTTTTTTCAGTCATGAGAGTGACTGAACACTGGCACAGGTTGCCCAGGGAGATTATGGGCCACATATGGCTGTAGTGTTGACAGAGTAGGAAAAAGAAATGAATTATTCCTGATGAGACAACTGAATTGAGGGAGACAGATCATAAAAAAATATTGATTAGGGGAGCTTTACTAGTAAATCCGGTTTCTGTAACAGAACACATCTGTTATTAATAACTGGTAGCCATTCACACTGGTCATTGAAGTCTTTTCTCACCCAGCTCACTCTGGCACTTGCATACTCACGGTTTTCCACAACACATAACTGGGACACCAACACAAACTGTCTGCTCAGAGGCACAGGATCATAAAAGTACATGGGGGTTCCCAGGGGGTTGCCCAGGAAGTCCCTCTAAGGGTCCTTCACTTCATCACATGTATCCTGCAGCCTGACCACATGTGGCAGCAGAACCAATCCTGGCCAAATAACTGGATCATAATTTGCTTCTTTTTTTCCGAAACACATTTTCCTTATTTAATTACTCTGTCTTACTTTAAAAAGCTGAAGAAAAACAACCACTAACAAAAAATAAAATCTCCAGAATCAGTTTCTTAAAACATTTTGAAAGCGATCATTAAACCATTTTCTTCTGCTGCTGATCTCAAGCAATCGGCCTGCTTCATGTTTCCCAGTATAATCATGGCCTCAGGACTGGATTATCCAAACTCAATGCAGGGATTTTAAAGAGCGTCTTAAAATATGTTGTAGAACCTACAACTGCATACTGACATCTCAAGATCGGAATATTAATGCTTTCCAAAGTAGCACTCATCAGGAAACTAAAAGTACATTATGGATGAAATCCCAGCCCTGGTTTCCTGCAGTGATGGATGCTGTACTGACAGCAGCAGCAGCACCCACCCTGCTTCAGTGCAGAGACTTTAGTGAGGCAGCATTCCCCAGCTCTTTGAGAGCAGTGAGAGAGGACACCTATCGTCTGAGGTAGTTGTACTGTAATTTGGACCCTGTGGAGTTCATCACAGCTTTACTGCCTCGTATTGACCCAGGATTTCCCAGTCGACTACCACAGGCATGCAGTCTTCACCACATGTAGAATCCAAACACTTTCAGGAAGGCACGCAGTATCATCTACAGGCACACTGTTATGTAGATATGTCCATTTATTTAAAACAAGCATACAAATGAAAAAGTTTTTCAGAAAGGTCAGCACACACATTATTCATGCTTTCCCGGTAACTTCCACTTGTGTAGCTGGCCTAGCCATGGAAGAGGTGAAAGCACCTCTTTTACCTAATGCACTTTAATGTCTTAGGATATCCACAAAACTTGTTAAGATCAAAAGCTCTTTTAAAATGATGTATGCCTGATCACAGAATAACCAACACCTTAAAAATATAGAATCATTTAGGTTGAAAAAGACCCCGAATATCAAGTTCAACCATTAATCCAGTACTGCTAAGTCCACCACTAAAGCATGTCCCTAAGTGCCACACCTACACATCTTCTCAACACCTCCAGGGATGGTGATTTCACCACTCTCCTGGGTAACATGTTCAAATGCTTAACATCTCTTCTGGTGAAGAAAGCTTTCCTAATACCCAATATAAACCTCCCCAACCTGTTTGCTCATGCCCTATCACTCGTTCTGTGGGAAATGAGACCAACTTCCCCTCACTACCAGCTCCTTTAAGGCCGTTGTAGAGAGTAGCAAGGCCTGAGGTCTGAGCTTCTGTTTCCCCAGGCTAAAATACCCCAGCTCACTCAGCTGCTCCTCAACAGGCTTGTGCCCCAGATCCTCCACCAGCTCCATTGCCCTTCTCTGGACACACTCCGGCACCTCGATGTTTTTCTTGCAGTGAGGGCCCAGAACTGGACACAGTACTTGAGGCGTGGCCTCACCAGTGCTGAGTACAGGGGACAGTCACTGCCTTGGTCCTGCTGGCCACTCTATTGCTGATACAGGCCAGGATGCTATGGCTGCCTTGGCCACCTGGGCTCACACTGGCTCATGTTGAGCCACTGTCCACCAGCACACCCAGGTCCTTTTCTACTGAGCACCTTTTCAGCTACTCTGCTCCCAGCCCGTAGCGCTGCAGAGGGCTCTTGTGGCCCAAGGCCAGGACATGGAACTTGGTCTTGTTGAATCTCACACAGTTGGCCTAGGCTATGCACATCCCTCTGCAAAGCCTTCCTACTCTCCCTACACTCCCATCTAGCTTGGTGTGATCTGTAAACTTTGTGAGGGTATACTCGATCTCCTCTCACAAGTCATTGATAAAGATATTAAACAGGACTGCCCCAATACTGAGCCCTGAGGACCACCACTCAGGACCAGTGGATGTAATTCCACTCACCACAACTCTCTAGGCCTGGCTATCCAGACAGATTTTTACCCAACAAACAGTGCACCATCCAAGCCATAGGCTCCATTTTCTCCAAGAGAATGCTGTGGGTATGGTGTCAAAGGCCTTTTATTTGTCCAGGTAGACAATATCCATGAAGGAGATCAAGTTGGTCAAGCAACTTTCATAAACTTGTGCTGGCTGGGCCCTGGTTGTCCCAGCCTCACATTTGCTACCTTCCAGTCACCTGAGGCCTCTCTGCTTAGCCAGGGCTGCTGATAATTGATGGAGAGTGGCTTGGTGAATACTTCCAACAGCTCCCTCAGCACCCTTGGGTGAATCCTACCCAGCCCCATAGACTTGAGAGTGTGTAAGTTGTATAGCAGGTCACCAATTCCCCTTGGATTATGGGGTCTTCATTCCAGCTCCAGAGTCTGGAATCTGGAGAACCCCTGGTCTTACTGTTCAAGACTGAGGTAAAGAAGGCATTAAGTACCTCAGCCTTTTCCTCATCCTTTGTCACCGCATTCCATAAGGGATGGAGATTCTCCTTAACTCTCTTTTTGTTGATGATGTATTTATAGAAACATTTTTATTGTCTTTTACATCAGTAGTCAGACTAAGTTCCAGTTGGGTTTTGGCCCTTCTAACTTCCTCCCTTCTTAACATCATGACATCCTTGTAGTATCCCCGAGTTTTCTGCCTCTTCTTCCAAAGGTCTTAAACTTTCCAGTTTTTCCTGAGTTCCAGGAAAGGTTCTCTGTTCATCCAGGCCAGACTTCTTCCCCATCAGCCCATCTTACAACACATGGGGACAGCCTGACACCTAAAAATTTCTAGGTAGTTGTATTTCTAAATCATTTTCTTAAAGGACACTTGTAAATGTATTCCAGCCCAGCGAGAACTGTAGCCTGCCCATATCCAGATCTGTGGAGCTGTGGTTAGTACAGTACTTTCTTGAGCTAAAGCATTAACTTTGGGTCAGAGCTGATTTCTGTTCTCAAACAGCAAGTGTAACTCTTTCCTATTTGTCTGAATAATATAACAGAAAAAATCCACAGCTTCCAAATTCAGGAGATGGCTAGCATAGGCAGCCATAGGTTATTTATACTTACTCAAAATCTAAAAATCATTATTTGTACATAGAGTTTCCATATCTGATAGCAAATAGATGGTGGAAATTTGAGAGTCTACTTGTATCTGATCTATACATTCAATTGGATTGTCTTTCCATATGAAATCTTAAAACTTCAATTTATCATACATTATCATGGAGCATTTGCATTCCATGACTCAAGAAGTAAAGACATAATACAAATCATGATATGGTAATATCACAACTCTCAGAAATATCAAGCTATCAAATTTTAGAGACCAGGAAACTATAAAAATTAAAAATATGCTAAATAAAACTCAAACTGTATATGTTATGCTGACATATTTGTGAAACAGTCTGATGAAGCTCTGCAGGTAGGCTCTGGACAAATGAGGAGTCTCAAACAGGTTCCATAATATTACACCAAAAAAAAAAGAGATAAAAAAAAAATTGTTTCCTGAGAAGTGAACTTCAAGATAATATATCTGCTCAGTTTTACTGCCATTCCTTTCTAAATCTGCTTTCTTCATGAGAAAGGCAAGAAATCCTGTGAAATTCAACTGTTTCACTTTCTGCCAGTAATCATGTCAAATACTATGACATGTCTTTCAGAAGCTGCTTCTTCATGTCAAATTCTTTCAGTTTATCTCAGTCTTTCTCTTCTGGAAATGCCTTTTCTTTCCCACTTTCCCTGATTTTTAATGACTTCGTTTTTTCCTTAAAAATGATAGAAATAAATGCTGTTGAATCAGAAGGCTTTTCTAAACAAAAGATTATTTTCTCTCATTTTCAACTCAGCATCAGCTTCTCTTCCTCTAACTCATGTGAGATTGCTTTCACATTTGTGTTCAGCTTGATCTGGTCTTTCATATATCATTCATTACATTCTGCTAACCAAGAGACAGTACTTCTTCATAATCGTTCTCCTGACTTTTTTCCTTTTATAAGATAAAACCAAGCAATCTTTCAAGCCTTTGATACCCTACCTGGTTTCAGAAAAGCTAAATAACTACATATAAAGTACCAAGTTGAGCTTTATATGACAAAGCTGACTCAGTGATTTACTAAATATTAGGACAGTTCCAGTTATACTAAATCAGCTGAGTTTTCTAAGGATTGTAGCTATGCAAAAGCTAAGGAGGAGGGGGAAAAAATACCAACCAAAAAAAGCAGCATCTCCTTAAGTAGCTGTGGCTTAATCCAAACCAGAAACTGCATGCCACGCAGCCACTTGCTCACAGCCCCTCACCCTGGCCAGTGGAGAATCAGAAGGTAACACCTGTATACTAAGATAAGATCAATTTAATGACTGAAGTAAAGGAAGGGAGACGAATAAAATCCAAGAAAGACAAGTGATGTACTATGCAGTTGCACCTGCTGACCAATGCAGTGGTTGGTCTCACCCATACAGTTCCCCCCAGTTTATACACTGAGAAGGACATTATGTGGTCTGGAATATCCCTTTGGCCAGTTTGGGTCACCTATCCTGGCCATCCTCCCTCCCAGCTTTTTGTGCACTTGCTCACTGGCAGAGTATGGGAAACTGAAAAGTCCTTGATTTAGGGTAAACACTATTAGCAACAACTAAAAATCAGAGTGTTATCAATATAATTCTCAAAATAAATGCAAACACAGCACTGTACCAGCTAATAAGAAAATTAACTCTATCCCAGTTCAAACCAGAACGGTATCCACCTTTATTCCATATAATTTGTGCCATGACCAGGTCCTACACTTTCCAGTACATCCCACTAGCCATCATCACTCTTCCAGTCCCTTGGTATTTATACATGCACACACACAAACACACATCATTCACTTAGTTTATGGACCATCCCTAAAAAAGTCCATTGAGTTCATTTAGTCCATGCCCTTGGACTTTCATCAGGGTACAAAAAAAAGAGTATAGTGTTGAATTGTAGCATACTGGATCCAGCCAGTTGTCCCTCTTCTCCACGTGTTTGGAGGCAGGCCTCTTCTACTACTGGTAGTAGGATTCTCTACTTTTTCTAAAAATGTATTAGAATCCATTTCAATTGGATCAGGAATATAAAGCTCTAGTAGTTACCAGTGCACAGTAATGGCATTCCCTAATGCCATCAGACTAATGGCAGAACCTATTTATATTTCTGGAGTGACAGGAGCTAACTGTACTGGAGGCTGACATAAGCCTGCCAGGAACAAGTGGCAAAAGCACCCCATGTGACTGGCCTGTGAGACACTGTGCATCCATGACGAAGTGTGGCTCATTACTTATTCATTAACAATGGCCAACCTCTGAAGTGGTAACTTAGGAAACTTGTCAATGTTTTCAATTAACACCAGAGTTCTATCAGAAATGCCTGCAAGACACCTTTTTATTTCATAGAGGTAAGAATTGCACTGAATTCAGAAGGAAAAGACCATGAAACAGGAGAAGGGATTTCATGGGGGCAAGTTTGTGATAATGTAATTAAAATCTCTATGCACAAGGGAATGAACTGAAGGCAGAAGTGGCTTTTGCCCACAGGCATTTCCAGATTTGATTGCTTCACTTGGTTGGTTTAGCATTCTTTCAACACAGTTTTGTGCTTTAAACATTGTACATATGGAATATAACCAGAGGACAAAAGTTATTTCATGTTATAACTCACTGGAGTAAGTGGAATTATTCCAGTACAGAACATGGCTCACCATCCAAAGTATTTGATTTTTTAGATTTTAAATATTCAACTATTAGATGAGAAAACAGCTATTTATTCATAACCTAAATCCTAGGTATGAGTCTTCTGAAGTTTATAGCAAAATACATGAATGTACAGTTAAAATAGAGTGAACAAATCAATTACCATCTCTAAATCCAGGATACATGTCTGAGCTACAATATAATTCTGCACTCTGGCATGCAAATAGGAAAGCAGCCAGATTGTTCTGGGTCTTTTTCACTTTGACTAACTTTGGCTTTGAAAAACTTTTCTAAAGAAACTGCTTTGTTCTCTGGAAAAGACTGAATTTTGAAAAATCAGCACTTTCAAATGGAAGAAGAAAATTATCAGAAAATTTTAAAAAGAACTGTATTTGAAGCCAAGTCTAGTCTGCAGTGTCCAATTTCTAAATGACAAAGACTTCCTTTCATATTTTAGCATTTCTCCTTATTATATGCTCTGGTGTTTACTTTAACAAAATCTGTAACAATAGGAAGGTTGCATGAATTTACTTTTTTTTTTAAACCAGGTTCGATATGGAATTAGATCTGCCTTCAGAATTAACTGGTTGAACTTTGTAGAAACAATGTTTTCCCATTTAGGTGTATAATGAATATGACCCTCAATGCAACATTAATATTTATATCATGACAGCCATTAAAAAACCCCTTCCAAACCCCCAAAGTCCACAACTTCACAACACTGGAGATCATCCATAAATAAAATAAAATAAAATAAAATAAAATAAANAAAGTCCACAACTTCACAACACTGGAGATCATCCATAAATAAAATAAAATAAAATAAAATAAAATAAAATAAACTACATCATGCAACTTAGAAAACTCAAAATCCCATCTAGTAATGTATGTTTCTAATTGCAATCTTAATTTGCCTTCATATCATTGCTTTGTCAGTTTATTTTATGTCATGCCTGTCAGGAAATTTGGTTATGATATTAAGAAAAAAAAAAAAGACCAGAAAAGAAGTCCAGACAACTTCTGATTCTTGTCTTGTTGTTCTACTTAGCATTAATCCTGAGCCAACTGAATATTGTGAGAGGATGTGTTATAAAAATAATAAGATGCATTATTTTTTAATACTGCTGCTCAAAAAGTAAGATACAATTGTTTTCAGGCACTTATTATCAATGAGAAAAGGAAGCTGTTTTCTGTGTCCTACAAATCTTGCAGTGATTTAGTCGTTAGAAGACTATTTCACTGACATAAAGTGGAGAGGATAATATCTATCTATCATATTTCTTTGTTTAATTGTCTTACTGCAACAGAATGTGACACACAGTGTAAAAAAGTCTAATTATGAGAGGAAACTGAAGTCAGCAGCCTCAGGCAAGACAGTTTCTTAGAACTGGTCTTTATAATCTCAGAAGAGATCATTAAATTAATTTGGATTTTCTACCTTTTTCTTTCTTTTCTGAGACAGCACTACAGAACATGTTTTTGAAGTCCATCTGTATTCTCAGCAAAAATTTACAGCTTTCTAATTCCTGAACAGATTTTAAATAAATTCAAGCAGCATTTCACCCAAATTTATTGCACAGTGCCAAGAATTTGCTAACACTGAGAAGTTTCTGAATGTGATTGAAGATGTCCCTATCAAATCCATCCTAAGTTTCTTCAGTAGGTTCAGTTCTGTACTAAGACAAACAAACAGAATAGGTTCTAAGCCATTAAAGCAGCAAAAGTGAAGTATTGTTTGCTCCCGTACCTAAAGGTCCAAAAGATATGAACTGCCTGCCCTCACATTTCATGCTGCAGTTCTACTGCTCCTCTTCCCTGTGAGGTCTTTGCCTCTTCATCTTCTCCTCACACATTATATATGCAAAATATACTTCTTGTCTCATCAGAGATGTTGGACATTGGCAGCCCATCATCTCTCCTCTTACAGGCTTTGCTCTGTGGGCAGCCATCCTGAGGGAGCAGCAGGCAATGTGAGTGGCAGGTAGTTAAACCAAAGGAACAATGGCTTCTGATGGCCAGTGCTGTGTGCCTCGCCAGAAATTTATTCCAAGTTCTGAGTCAGCTCTCTTCTGTCCCTAGATTGAACTGCAGGATATGCATGTGCCCTAATTCTCTTCATCATAAGGTTTCCTAATTTTTAACAATGTCTTCAGTATTGTGCATGTACCTTTGGGTGGAAGAGAGTCCATTATCAATATTATTTTATTGTTGAAGGAGACTCACACCACTCTTCTTCCTAAGGGTCAGCTGAATGAGTTTGAGTTCCCAGATAAATCTCGGAGTCTAACCTACAAGGATCAGTAATGAAAGCAACACTGCTGCTGATTATATACAGAGGTCGAGTGTATAAATGGATCTTTGCATCTGGGTTGATGCATATTCTACATGCGGAGATGCGCTGTCTCCTCAGAAAAGGGGAAAAATAATCAGGCATTGCAAAACAGATCCCAAGGGATCCACTTAATTTAACTAATTATTTTACTACAGTTTTCTTTAGACACAAGATATGAAAAATTCATATCAAAAACTTGAATATATGGAGAGGCTGTGCAAATATTCTGCCAAACTTTATCCCTAACCCACAAAACGAGATAATTAAAAAAAAAAAAAGAAAAAAGAAAAAAAGAGGAGAGTAATATGCTTCATCTTTGCTTTAAATTTTCTCTCTAATAAACTTATACCATGCTGGCCAAAGGTAAAACTCTATGATCAGTAACATAAAATCCTTTGAAAAGCTGGTATCACATCAATCTCCATTAGTATCATTAATATATATTATATCAAACGCTAACTGTGAGGGCAGTTTTCACAATGATACCTGGTAATTTGCTGCATAGTACTTAAAGTAGGTACTGGAATTAAAAAAAGCTTTAAAAAATAAAACTGAAATTTTGCATTACATTCACCAATGTCCATATTGAAAGAGTTCTCAGAGTCTCAAGTAAAAAAGAAATAATATTCTGTACAAAGACATAGCAAAAGTTTGCCTTTCTATATTTTAGCTGTACATTAAAGTTTTCTTTTGTAATACAATGTACAAAAGCAACAATTAGAAATACAGAAAAGCCAAAGAAAGAAGTTGAGAATCATTGGCCTATTCTCAGCTCTACTCTGTTGAGTAAGTTCAGGAAATTTCCTTAATAATCATGTTTGTATGTAGCCTAGGAAAAATTAGCTATTTAGTATATGCTGTTTGTTTAGTCTCCTTTGATAACCAACAAAGAAAAACACATTTCCAGGGGGTGATTTATGCCACCTGAAGACAGGTATGAAAACAGACTAATCTTAGTGCACAACTCTGGAAAACTTGTAGAACAAGTACTTATAGCATATTTATAAGTAGATGGAGGACAAAAAGAGAGTTGTTAGTTACAGACCATTTTTCATTTTAGTTCAAGGTTTTTTTAATGACTTTCTATATTTGGCTCTCCACTGAGTGTGTTTAATCTGGCCTATCTGAGCATAGCCCAGGGCAACTAAAGGTACCTGGAGTAGCAGGCTCCCACATTTCTGCTATGACAGAAAAATACTGCTCTTTGGTAGCTGTGGCTTGTAGGACAAGTAGGAATATTTATTTCACTAATTCTATTAAATTATCTCGATCTTGTGGAGAATAGACAAGGTATTAAGAGATTACAAAGGGAAAACAGCTAAAAACTTTAAATGGAAGGGGTAGGGAACAGAGGCTGACTAGTCATAAAGCTGTAGAAATTAGAAATTCTGGGGAAAGGAAAAATTTTAAAACAAATAACAGTATATAAGCACTTGGAAGAACACAAGCAAAGGAGTGGCAGGCCATATTTTGTCTGTCTAGAATTGAATGATTTCTTTTTGTGTTAGAGTAGAAAATCTTATATATGAGAATGAGCCTTAGGTGTCTCTTAATTGACTTTCTTATCTCTTTTGACACTGGTCCACATGACAAAGTCAGCAATGTCACAGACAATGGGAAGTACACATTCTAGATGAAATGACTCTTAATTGAACTGATGGAAAGTCAAGAACTTGTATCCTAACCAGTCATTCACAGTTGAAATTGCAGAATCATCATGGCCAGAAGAGAGCTTCAAGATCATCCAGCACCACCACAATCACCCCTAGACCATACTCCTAAGTGCCACATCTAGATACTTCTTGAATCTTCCAGAGACAGTGACTCCATCACCTCCATAGGCAACTTATTCCAATGTCTGACCAATTTCTAATATTTAATCTGAACCTCCCCTGGTGCAATTTAAGGCCATTTCCATATGTTATGTTAAATGGGATGTCCCCACTTAATACTGATGGCCAAGTAATGGCAGTTTGGGGGTTTTTTTGATCAAATGGGATTGACTGACTGGCTGGGTATGTCACTGGGACAGCATGAGGGCAGCCTTACAATTATTTTGTAAAACTAAACAAGTTTCTTAAAGAAAAAAAATGGGATTGGATTTAGTAAGGACAAGATACTGAACTCAGCAGAGAAAAATTAATTGTAAGATACAAGCTGGAGGACAAATTGTCATGTGTCTGTTCTACACAAAAAAACTGTCCAGTGTTACAGTTTGGTACACTTTAAGTAAACAATATCACGCTATTTGTGGAAAGAAATAAGGATCATAGTGGGACATATAAGCAAGGGCAAAACTGCAAGATGTGGAAAGCTGTTCTCTTTTCACATGCAGTACAGGTTAGGGCCTCAGCTGTCTGCAGATTTGACAGGACAGAGTGTACAGAGGAGACACCGATCAGAACTCTGGAATACATGACCTGTGAGAAAAGACTGAAAGAGTATTTGCTTTTAATTCTAATAGATATAGAACGAACAGGGTACAATATCAGTCTTCAAATGTGGGAAAGGTTGTTGCCAAAGGGAAGGAATAATCTATTTCTATTTTCATATGCAAAAGAAAAAGAAATAAGGAACTTATTCTGAAACAGGGAACACTTGTGTTAAATATTAGGTGAAATTTCTAACAGCAAACATAGCGAAGCAGAGGAGCAGCATTGATGGTGATATTATGGTCTTTCCAATATTGGAAGCAATGAAAAGCCAGTTAGATCAAACATCTGTTCAGCATCATCAATCCTGCAAGGGCAGGAGATAGACTGACTGTTCCGTGCAGTTCTTTTTTTGGCCTATTTTTCTGAAAGCTTATGTTCTGTTTATTACAGGGATCTACTGGTAATATTGTGAATTAATATTAGATCAGTCCTTGTCAGTCAGTAAACAGTAGATCTATACATTTTCTACTCTGTCAACACCAGGAGGCTGCAATACAAATAGCTTAAAAAGACAAGTAAGTTCAAAATGTTCCTTAAAGATATTTCATGATACTTAATGGAATAAATATTCACATAGTTTCTGTGCCAATTCAGGTTAGACCAAAGTGAAAGAAATTAGAGGGAAAAGAAAATTGATTACAACTAAGAGTAATAGAGAATTGTGGCAAGCACAATGACAAATAATAAAACCAAAATTAAGTGCTCACATAGTTAAAAAAAAAAAACAAAACATAAAATCTTCTTTTACAGACTGCTGTGTGATACTTTCTTGAAACTCCCCATTAAAGTCAAAACAATTGAGAACAAAAGCAGTGCTGGATAGAAATCTTACTACCACCACAAAAGAAATGGACATAAAAAGGCTCTACATAGATGCTGTTTTGCTTTTTTTTTCATAAGTTTATACCTTTCTATACTGTAGAAATTCAATCTATCCCTTTCTTATAGACAAGCTGTAGAAATAAAGCCCTGATTTGCTCTTTCCTTGCTATTAAGTGATAAGCAACTACTAACACAATTTTTTTTCTAAACACATAACGGTTGTTACTTTTATTCTGAAAGTTTCACTTTTCTTAAGTAATGTAACTGCCTTATCAGAAATCCCTAGTCTAAGTGAAGCTTGGAAATGCTGCAGGTAGTAGCCTTCACAAGGGCCAACAGAAAAGCACTTATTTAGTCCTTTGTTTGGTGTACCAGAAACAAAGGAAGTGCAAAGATCAGAAGGACAAATGCTGTAATAAGAACTTAGATACAGTATGAGTTTTTTTTCTTGTCTGCACGGGAGCTCTGCCTGGGTATTATTCTTTGGAACCCTTAATCTGAAATATTTTAAAAAACCCAAACAAAAGTGCAAAGGATAGTACCAGAACTGATGGGAGAGGGGAGAATTTTAAGAAATCAAGAGAATGCATTTATCCCTTCTTCCAGAATTCTGGTGCAGCAGAGGGTGAGAATATCCCCTAGCATTGCTTTCAGGGATGCCAACCCACAGAAAATACTGGCTTAACACTTAATTACCTTTTTATTTTCTTAAAATTCATATGAGTAGTACACAACTAAGGAGAATGAAGGACATACTCCTGAGGACTATTTTCTGTACATGCAACAATACTACTTCCCTTCTTGTCTCAGTTAATACCACTGAGCTACGAATTAAAACATTGCTCATAAAGTTTACATTTCCAGTTAGCCATATTTCACCAGCATCTTACTGCTGCTATGAAAGCATATAAAAATTGTGATGATACTTCTGGCTGGAAAGGAGTTTGAAACTGCCTCTAGCAACAACAGAAATTGTGTGAAAAGCTTGTACAAAACCTGTGCTCGAGTGTGTCAAAAGTACAGAATTTCTTCTTTTTGTAGCTAAATCAGAACTACATTTGTAGGACATAATAACTCTGAGGTTGTGAGGCTCTAGCTTTGTTTTGAAACCTCACATAGGGCTGGCAGGAGAAGTAAATACATTAGATTTATCATTCTTAACTATAATGGATGAAACATTGGGTGTACAGCAATTTGTGGGAGTGCAAGTCTTGACATAGAAATTTTCAAAGTTAAAATACAAATCACTTGGGTAGAGCTCATTATGGTAATCAGTTTAAGTTCGGCTTTCAGACCACAGAACAAGAACTGCAGGAGAAGGACACTGGAGTGAATGTCACTACTATGACAAGAATAAGCATTCATGTACTGTAGTTCAAATTGGTCCTCAGAGAAAACCAAACACTCAATGGCTCTCTAATTTACACCTAATGAATCACTGCTCTGAAAGTAAGCACCATGGTGTCAACAGGGAGGAAAAATCCTTCTGTCTTCAGTGACACAGGTTGCTCTCTTTTGCCTATATATGGCACTCAGAAACTTTGAAAAGCTAAATTTGAATCAGAAATTGGCAATATTATAATATACTCATAATAAGACAACCTAGGATTGTCCTAAGAATGTCAGTGTATGGATAACAGAAAAAGCAACATAGTATGATTTCAAATTCCAACATCTGGTTCCCAAACTGTCTTCTGAACTTTCCTAAAAAAAAAAATTTGCTCAGCAGTGGCAGACAATATATATTTTATTTGTGATACATTCTTTCAGTAGTCTGTGGTTGGACAGTCCAGAAAGACTGGGTGAAGTGTGGGGAGGAAGGGCAGGGCTGCTTCTCCCCA
>WEKY01039110.1:0-22104 GCA_013390045.1 Picathartes gymnocephalus
GTAGCCACTTCAGGCATCACTATTTGGTGGGGTTGATTTAGAGCTTGTGGATCTACCCAAACACTCATCCATGTGCACAAGTTTAAATGTGCATGAGCAGGTACTCTGCAGTGTATTTTATCAACACAGATTACTTATCCAGTGGAGAAAATCTGTGATGGTGGAGGAGAAGAGGAAATGAAGGAAGTATGCCATGTGCACTCTATGTTCATTTACTTAGAAATTTTCAAGAATCTTCTTCCACCAGAGACAAGTCCAGTAGCCAAGAGTCTCTGCACTCTCCAGAATAGCCCAAGAGTAAGCAATTCACTTTCATGGCTGTTAAAATAACTTTTGCATGGCCAAGGAAAGCATATTGCAATTTCTCTTCTTTGTATTCAGTGATCATGACAAGTCTATATAGTTGCTCTAACGGAAGGCTTAAAAAAAGTAAATTCATTTTGCTCTGCATCGTCCATGGACACTAAAAAACCTGTAAATGCCACATAAAAGCCTCTATAGTTCAAATTTCTTCTACATTACATGTTTTAAAAATCTTGGGATTTTGTTTGGTTTGCTGTCCTATACAGGCAGGGAATGGAATGAATATACTGTCAATTTAGAGGTCAGTATATAACTATGCAGAAAAATTTGAACTTGCCTCTCAGATATTATGTTGTGGAAGTTCTCAGCAAAATAATGCCATGGGGAAAAACCCTATTTTCAAGGCTATTTAAGTGTTTGTTCATGCTCCGGTGGCACAAGAACTCTATTTAAATATAAATAGTGAGATGCTGTAAGGCATGGCTATTGGCACTAAACCCATGACAAATAAAAGCAATAAAATTTTGAATGCCTGCATTAAGACAGAAATTATACTATACCTTCATCTTATTTACTTGCTTATATTTTATGTTATATGCACATGGATATGTTTTTTTCGCACAAATACAAAATCATATATATATATACTTTATCTCCTTGTGATATTTTCTGGGTTTGTTTGGGTCTCTTCAAGTAATCAGTTCTACATACTCTCCATCCAAAATTCCTCAAGAATTAGTTTAATTGGTGTCAACATTAAACTGCATCAAGTCAGTAAAATTTCTTTTGCTAAATGCTTATATTTCATTGTGAATTTGAGTCAGGAAATTAGAACATTTACATTTCTAAGTAAGTTCAAACTCTTGTAAGTCAAGTTTATATTCCAAGCACTCAGGAAGGACATTTTCCAATCTCGTAACTCTTATGAATAAGTAAATTCTCCTGTTGCCACATAATGAACTCTTACAAGCGTCAGTGACTACAGCATTAATTACATTAACTCTGGTAGACATTCAAACTTAAAGCTTTATTCCCTTGTCTAGGACTGTCAGGGAGAATATTAGTGTCAGTTTATTAAACGTTTCGTTTAAGCCTGTCTCTGCCATCTTCTCTCTATTCAGCCATTTCTGTTCATACCCGGTAATCTTTCTGAACTGGAGATAGGCCAAAAAAGACATTATTCATCACTAGGTTTTAATGTACCAGTGGAATTGCAGTGCAAGGACAGATTGTTATTTTATATTTAATCAGTGAAGTGACTGAGAGTTTTTATTCCATATAGTCAATAAGGAGGACGAAGCCTAAAAATAAGGGAAATAGTTTATGAGGAAAGAATACATTATAGTATAGGAGAGATTGTCAATAAGGAGATAGGCAGGGGAAAACAATGATCAAAAATCCTGATAGGAAGCAAGAAAAGTAAAGTTAGAAGCAGAAGATGAAAGGCTGATAGACTTGATTTACATAATGAGAAAGATAGAACCCTGATGTCAGTGATGAAAAATATTCAAGAGATATAGGAACGTTTAACAGGGAGAAATAATTATCTTAAGAAGGATTTAAAATGAAGATTTCCTGAAACCAAAAAATTCAATTCAGTAAATGTAGTCTAAAAGACTATGGTTTTATTTCTAAATAAGATGGCCAAGCATCGATGTCTTATTTGAGATCAAGTACTACCAACTGGTTCTCATGTACAGTGCTTAGGGTTAGTGCATTTTATATCAGATTTTTCTCAAGGATTTTAGGACAGCTTCAAAATGAAACCACTCAAGGAACACGGATGATTAACTCTGCATTGTTCAGCCTCACTTATTATTTAACAAGGTAGACTTCCCCAAAAGATGTAGAAGGAATACATAACATGCTAGATGGGAAAAAAAAAAACCCCAAAAAACCAAAAAAACCCCTCATCAAACAAACAAACCGAAACCAAACCAAAACAAACCCCCCTCCCCCTCCCAAAAAAAAAGAAAGGGAAAAGAAATCAGAAACTGTAAAATGAAAATCCAAATCTATAATAATAGGGTTCAATGGAAGCAGATGAAGGCTTTCAAAAATAATTTACAAGTACACTTGGAAATGTGCTGCCATATGGTGAAATACTTTTTATGTTTGCTTCTGTTCTGACATTTGAATGTAAATTGGTAAAGGATGAAGTAGTTTCAGCCAGTTCCAATTATGGGCCTGGTATCTCTCCACAGTATCTGACCATCAATTGACACAACCTTTTTCTGTTGTCTGCCACCTCTTATCATGCAGGCAGCTGAGGAAGAATGGGATATTCTGTATTTTTCTGCATGTATGGCTCCCTTTGATGCATTTTCTTCTGGAGGTGCACTTAACTCATGAAGCTTCATTTGATTCTATAATCTATAATAGTTAACTGACTTTTTAAAGAGACACCTGAACATCATCCCTTCTACAAATTCAGACCAGTGATACCCTGAAAAGCTATGTGAAGCTGTGGCATCCTAGCAAGGATGAGGCAGAAACAAAAGAGCAAGATATGCTGACATTGAAAATAAAATCCTCCCCACCAAAACAAGCAAACAAACAAACAAAAAAGTCATGTTATCTTTCTGACTTTTACCTGAATGATTTGGAAGCATAGAAGTTACTCAGTACATCTTATTTTTATATTAACCAAAACCTCTCCCTGGCCATTCATTAAGCTTTAAACACCTTACTAAAGTGCTGGAAGGATCTAAGGACACTGAACTCTTTATCTGCAGGTAAAATCATTTCAAAGACTCATCCTGATTCTGAACAGATCTTCACCATATAAGACTACAGAATAAGAAGAGAACAGGAGAGTTACATAAGAAGCAGATAAAGTCTAGCTGACTGCTGTCACTATTTTAGATTTCACACTGCTGCTTCTCCTGAAGGCAAAAATACAGTCTTGTCTTTCTTTGCTGCTGTATTTAGATACATGGGCCAAAAAAGTTCCATCTGCTTTTTTCTGTCATAAACTGGAAAAGGTATTTGGATTTAAGTAGAAGACTCACAACATTAAGTCAAGAATTAAGGAAAAGTAGAAAAAAATTCATTTTGCTTTTTGGATCTTGTCTCTCTCAGATATTGTGTACCTCTAAATGTATTGAGAAGTTTTAATTCGGTAAACAAAGTTTTCCATTTATCTAACACAATTGATATAGTATTAGTTGCTACTTAGTTGTCATGTTTTGAAGTTGCAGCATTGATATAATATATTTTGTTCCTACAAAAACCCACACAAATATTATGGCTCAAAAATTTGTGTAAATATGAGGAAAAAGTATCTTTACTATAAAATTAAGAAATGCAACAAGTAAGTTCCAAATTTATTCTTGTACAAGAGAACAGGATATGGCAAAAATATTTGCTCATTTTACACAGATATAAAAAATTAAGTATCAAGTGTTGTTCTGGTAGCTTGGCACTTTTTACTTGTTTCTACTTTCCAAGCAACAGATTCTTAAGTGAAGGTGTCAGTGATCAGATCCTCAGTGAAGTCTCAGGAAAGGGCTTAGACTTTAGTTCAAGTGTTTACGCAAAAGCATTATGAAACATGGCCCTGAATTACATCTTCTACTCTTAACTGTAGAGGAGGCAACTAAATAACTAAATAGGTATTTACAAAAACAAATCCACAAAACCATCAGGAATTGTTCTCAGTGCAAATATGTTGGAAGTTCTAGCTCTCTCACCTAGGACAGCTGACTCAAACTGGCCAAAGCGATATTCCATACCATGTTGTGTCATGCTCAGTACATAAACTGTGGGGAAAGCTATCTGGAATCTACTGCTCAGGAGCTGGCTGGGCAGGAGTTAAGCTATTGTACTGTGCACCACTTGTTCTGTGTGTGTTACATTCAACCATTACCCTATACAATTTACATCATGCCTGGGTCCCATACTTTTCAATATATCCCAATTAATCACCACGATTTCTTCCTTAGCCTGTGTTCTATCCCTTTAAAATTTCTGTTGACTTCATTTAGTCAATTACTTTGGTCTCCATCTGTAATAGTAGTCCTTCTGGGCAGGAGAGATAGTGTGTGGTGGTGAATTGTTTTATGCTGAATCCAGTTCTGGTTCTGTCACCTCTGCACTTGACTGGTTCTATCACTACTATTCTTGCTCTCTGTCCCGTCAATGGTATTAAAGTAAAAAAAAAATCACCCATATTAATAAGGAAAAAATTTTGATGAAACTGAGTTTTAAAATGCCTGGCTAGCTCACTTGGTAGAGCACAAGAGTTTAATCTCAGGGTCATGGATTCATGCTCCATGTTGTGTGGCAAAAGGGATGGTGTAGTTTAGTCTATCAGGCAGCTAAACACCACACAGCCATTTGCTTATTCTGTCCCCAACACTGGGACAAGGGAGAGAATCAGAAAACAACAGAAAATTTTTTGGTTGAAATAAAGGCTGTTTAACATAAAATAAAGGATAAATAATAATTATTGTTATTGTTAAATTATAATATACAAAACAATTGTTCTACAATGCAATTTCTTAAGACCTGTTGACCGATGTCCAGAAGGTTCCTGAACACTGGCCCCAGACAGCTCTCCCACTAGTTCATGTACTGAGAATGATGTCATATGGTATGGAATAGTCCTTTAGTCAGTTGGGCTCCATTGTCCTGGATGTGTCTCCTCCCAGCTTCTTGTAGTCCCAAGCCTCCTTGTTAGCAGAGCAGTATGTGAAGCTGAAGACCACTGCTTGACAACAACTGAAACATCAGGGTGTCTTCAATATTAATCTAAATCCAAAGCACAGCACTGTACCAGCCTTAGGGAATAAAGTTAACTCTATCCCAGCTCAACAAGGGCAAAAGTAAAAAGAGAATATCACATATTTTTTTCACACTGTGCAAAAAATGGAGCTCATACTGACTCTGTGAAAGTAAGCTTTGGTAATAATAGCGGAACAGAGCACAGCTTTAACACAGCAGGATGACCTGGAAGACTGCAAGGCTGGAACCTGAGAGCCAGTTAAGGAGCACATTTATACCCAGACTCCTTTTCCTTATGCATTTTCATCTGAGCCCTAATCATATTCTTGCGAAGACTTGGAAACTTAAAAACTTTGTTATGTGCCTCCTAAATTCCCTTATCTTCCCTGCCTCCTCAAAAAACTCAATACAAAAGTCAGGACACTAGACTCAGGAGGCAAACTACATAAAATGAAAGAATCTTATACATAGTAGGACAGAATCCTATACAAGTAGGACAACCTACTTGAGTCAAACAGAATGTCATGACTCATTTCAGTTTAACTGAAGTTTCATCCGAGGATTGCTCCCACAGGTAGGTGTAGTGTCTCTGAACTCCCTAAGAAGCTGGCAAATGCAGCTTACCCCATCTGAAGGTGCTATGCACACTCAGAACAGCACAGATGGGTCTAGTAAGAAAACTGGTGTTTGTACTGCAGTTACTTGTGTGAGAAGAAAGCTGCTGAGCTGAACTAGATAACAAGGATGCTTCTTTCTTTCTTTGCAGAATACTCATTTTACAATTTGATTTTTTCACTGTTTTCTAATTACACAATCTTCTTAAGATTAAGCACACTCAATTTAATGTGATTAAGGTAGAGAATTTAAAGATCTTTGGTAATTTTGATTTTTTAAATTGCTCTTTTGACAGTGTTTTTGACCTTTGCCTTTTAAAGGTTTTTTTGAGTAAGAGCACAAATAAGTTGTACCAAAATGTCATGGAACAGCTGGCATCCTTAGGTTGCAGATGACTGGCACTAAGGATCATCATAGATAGGGGAAATGCCATTCTCCCATTAAAAATCACATCATTCAAGATTTTATAATGCCAAATTGCAGCACATCATTACATTTGAAAAAGCAAGGTTTAATTGCTCAACCAATTTTTGTCTTTTCATGTGTTGTATCATGCCACTGTTCTTAAGATAAAGAGCCTTCTGCTGTGCACTGTAAATGATATTTTTAAAATCAAAGAAATTACATCTGTCCAGAATGACACTGACAAAATATCTTTTTAATGGATAATTGAGATAATTGCAATTTTGGAAGGGATTGTGGAGTTACCCCAAATTCCTTTAGAAATATTAATGAAAATGAATGGGCTTCACATTTTTGGAACAATATTGAGAGGAAATTTCCAAATTTCTGCTGTATTTGTTCTGCAAAGAATGACTCCGTTTTGTGAGTTTGAGATCAAAAGTGGGCAAAGTCCTAATGAGTCCCAACTCCTACTGCTAAGTAAGGCAAGGAACAGAGACTTCAACACACCACAGAAAACTAGGAAATGTCATCCTTTTAGCAGTCAGACACAGACAGACAATTTTTAACTAGATTATACCAGATCTTTCTTTTAACTTGCAGCATTTTCATATGCTCACAGATCTCAATAAGGCTTTCTTCCAGCATAAATTCTCCATGATTCAGTATTTAATCTTACTGACTTTTTCCCTTCCTCCCTTCCTTCCATGGAAAGTTATGAAGTAAATTTTAAAAAGCAACGAACAAACAAACAAACAAAATGCCCCCAAAACAAAACATCCCTCCCAAATCAAAACAAAACTACAAAAAACAAAATACAAATTTTGTTTTAAAAAGTGACACTACTAAAAGCAATAGCAATAGAGATATTTTCTTCATATTTATGGATATTTTTCACATTCTAAAACAAGTTTTCCATTTTCAATGTACATATGTTTCCTGAGTGTTTTGGATTCATTTGACATAATGTTTAATAACTTCATACTTTGAAGGTTGATACAATTACTTGGTATTGGCATCAAATATTTCAGACTTTTGAGTTGGCATTTTAAAGAACACTTTTCCACACCTATTTAGACAGGTAACTGTAGCTGTATATGGTATGAAAAGAAAAACTGATTTATCTCAAAGGGGAAAATAATAAAGAACAAAATCTTTTTGATCTTTTGTCAACTCTTTAAACTAAGTTTATAACTTCCTTGCAGACCATCACATACAGAGCTGTCTGTGTCAGTTTTTATAGATTCTTCTGATAGTCTGTGCAATGATTGACCCAAACCTTGTTCCCACTCAGTTATTGTTACAATTGAAACAACTTGTGAAACAAGTTCTTTTTATAATCTTGAAAGATCTGGATGATAAATCATGTGGCAGTCAAAGGAAGCACAAAAATTCTATAGCCTACAGCATAACAAAATTACAACACACAAAAAAAGTTTATCAGATTTAAGGAGAAATAGTGCAACTCACTCTGGCAGTGTTTTTACAGGACATTATGTTCTTTTTCCAAATTATAGATATCATCATTTTACAAAGGACTAACATGAAAATATTTCAAGATAGTTTGACACAATGAATGCTTGTAACATCATGAAAAAAATGTGCAGGTAATTCAAGGTGAAAAAACATTGAAAAAATTTAAATTACATTTGCTAAATTTCAAAGTTACAGCTACTGTCTAGAAACCAAGCATTAAAGAATAGACAATGCCCTTAATTTTCCATGTAAAATACCTTGTGAAATAACTTTTAATCATGTTTCTAGTACTTACTCCTCTGCTGTTATGTATTAATGTTGCGCTGAACTGGTGGAGTGCAACGCGCTAACTTATGGGATTTACAGGGAAGTCTGCTGGAGGAGACATCCATCTGCAGTCCATGGAGCACCCCATGCTGGAGCAGGGGGATGGCCCGTGGGAGGCTGTGACTTCACAAGGAGTCCACGCTGAGGCAGGTCTTGGAAGTCTGTGGCCCCACAAAGAGAGACGCCCACAAAGAGCAGGTTTGCTGGCAGGACTTGCAGCCTCCTGGTGCACCCACACTGGAGTAAAGTATTTCAGAGGGACTGAGGCCTGTGGAAGGGAGCCACGCTGGAGCAGTTGATAAAGGACTGTCTCCCATGAGTGGGATGGTATGCTGGAGCAGGGGGGGAGTGTGGGGAGGAAGGACTGGCAGAGAAAACCTGGAATGAACTGACCGCAATCCCCATTCCCCATTGTCCTGTGACACCTGGGGGAGAAGGAGAGAAATTAGGAGTGAGGCTGAGCCCAGGAAAAAGGGAGAGGCAGGGGAAAGGTGTTTTTAAGATTTGTTCTTGTTTCTCATTATCTTACTCCAATTTGATTAGTAATGAGTTAAATTATTTTTTAGGTACATGGAATCTTAGTGTAGCGCACGTAGCATAGTTCACCTTACCCTCTTCATGTAAATTTGCCTTGGTAAACAAGCCTTCTTTACAACCCTATGATACTGCTGAGACACTTAATTTTTTTTTTTTTTTCTTTTTTTTCCATTTTTCTCCAATGGAAGTTTTGGAGGTTTTTTCCTCCTTTGAAGTAGTTTTACATCTCAATTGAAAAAAGAGTTACAAATTATATAATAATAAAGTTTCTGTAGCCTTGCATCTATAAGCAATTACAATCTACCTTGAAATGAGATGTACAAGAAAATCAAATTACAATGTTATCACATATAAGAAACGTGTTGTGTTTTTCTGAACATTTTTAAAATTCTGTTTGTTTTCCAATAACACAATATTGTAAAAGTTTTTATTTCCAGCAGTTATTTTTACATAATGAATATTACTTTTTCGGATGAATTATAATATTTTATTTTCCTTATTTTTGGTATAATTGCAATAGAAGTACCTTCTAGCACTTCAGAGGACCATTATTTATCATTACCACTTTATGATACAGCTGAAATTTTCAGAGATTAGAAAGTTTAAAGTATCAAAAATATCCCACAACCCTAATTATCCATGTTTTATTTTACATGAGACAAATCGGTCTTTTTGGGTAATTTAGGTCATTGATCCGCTCAGATTAATATTTTGATTCTGTCCCTAAATAGTATAAAAATAAAAGAAGATTCTGATTCCCATATTTATGTTAGAACAATTTTACTCATCAAGACAAGGGGAAAAAAAATCTTTTTTTAGTCTTGTTCACTTTGGCTTATGCCATAATTTTAGCTGTCATAGGTAGTGATCAACTGGTGAGATTACAGCTATCTGTATTAATTTCTGTAAGGATATAACTTCTCCAAAATGCTTCTTAGACAGTGGCAGTTAGTGACTAAATGCAGCTGTCTTGAGGTTTGTAATTGTTAGAGGTTAAAAAGTATTTCCTCATACAGTATATATATATATGACTTAGAGTGTAAGCACTACCTCAGACTAGTTTGGAACAGTTTACAGTTTGCATGCAGTGAATTTCCACTGCATTAGCACTAAATATGATGCACAAAAATGAAATATGGAAATATGAAGGACATAAACCACCCATTAGTCTCTCTTGCAGCTTTTAACAACAAACAGTTCCATTGTGGTAGGACAGAACCATCCAATTCATACAATGAACAGGAGAAGTTGTAGCTTAATAGTGCTCAATCTTCCTATGCAGTTTTTCTATTATTTCAACAGAAATTATGTTCCTAAATTATATACTTATTTGAAAATTCCACTCTTAGAGGATTCTCTCATTGAAGAACCTATTTTAAAATTTCCTTTTGTGTTCCTAATAAAGACTTTTATTTGAGTAACTTGGCTATGAATAACATAATAAACTGTGTAATGTTGATCTAAAGACCTTGACAACACTTTAGTCTGTGGGATGGTCCCTTTAATTGTAAAACCTCAAAGATCATAGGCCTAGCACGGATGTCTTGCTTTAGCTCTTCTCTCCTGTGCTGTGAATAGAAGGTATACCTAAGAACAACAACATTGACACAAAATTCTTTCTCCATGATATGCAGAACTGGATAAATATAGCTGATCAAAATTATATAACAAATTACTGTGTTTTTAAAAAACTAACTCAAAAATATTGCTTGAAGTGTGTCTCTGCTGATGTTTGATCTAAGTAATGGTGAGAAGGTGGCGTAAAACCACTCTCCGTATTCTTATTTTTAAAGCTTTATTGATTGTATGTAATATTCAGAAAATTCAAACAGATTTTTGCACGTTCAAGACATATTTTTAATCTTATCAATAATGAGGTGCCTATGCTTGACATATGGTAAGCATCTGATCATAATACATTTTGCTCAAAAACACAGCATGCTAGTCCATTTACTTAAGTTAGAGTGCTGCAAGAGCTGGGAAACTGGAATAGAGATTGACTTTGTGCATTAGCAGACAGTCTGTAGGAGGGTTTGTTGTTATTTTCAAAGACAAGGTACTGTAGCAGACATAAAGCCAACTGTAATGGAATGTGTTTGGAGTATAATAGAAAGTCTGAATCTAGAGTATTTTGATGTTTGTTTGCGTTTATTTCCCTGAATGATGCTTCACATGGTAAATTGCTATTAATATTTTCTGACTTAACACTACTTCTACTTCCTGATTTTAAACATCTGATGCAAGTTTATTTTCATTTCATTTAGTAGCCCCAGGACAAATTGAAATCTTGCTGCTGTTTATAAAGAGAGAAAGAGAAGAGAACCTGTCCAACAGATTAATGCTAATATGCAATGAAATTCATAGACATTCTTGCTCCCTGAGGAATAGGTGTGGTGTTAGTATCATGTTGTTGAAATCCTTTTTCTTGAATAAAATTGACAGATATGGTTTGAGCATTACAAGACATTGGGAATGGATTGAGGCAATATTAGACTTGCTGACATTAGGGATGATGAAACACTGGAATGTCCTTTTTTGGGTAGGTCTGCGTACTGCAGTAAAAATAAATGAATAAAGGACAAGCAGTGTTCTCAATTAAACAATCATTTTCCTTCAGAATTTGTCTTCTACCTGCTATTAATTTGCTTCATAAAATTTCCAAGCAAGCCTTTTGGAAGATTTTATTTGGCTCTGATTAGTACAGGTTCTGTTCTCTATGTTCAGTCCTCACCCACCTTGAGCAAAACCACCTTGAGTAAAATCACTTTGTGACTCCATCACTCTTGAGAGAAAAAAACACCACTTGAGTAAAAGTCTTGAGTAAAATCTGATCCTGTATATTCTGCCATCCTTTTGGAATCAGTATTCCACCTAAGCTTTATTTTTCAGTTATTGACATTTAATTATTCTTTATATTTTTAGAGAAAATTGAATTTCCAATCTCAGAAACTGAAGGCTTTGGTAGTTCAGCATAATATATCAATCCTTTGTGATTTTGATAAAACTGCCATTATTTTCACCTCTGTATATTAGAGGTATGCTATTAGAACTACTCTCACTTTCTCTTGAAAGAAAATCATCTAAAACTTGTCCTTTACACTCATAGGAAAAAAGAAAATTATTTTCATGACACTAGAATTCTATTTTTTTCTCATTTTTGTCTTCATTTTTGTCTTCATTTTCATCTAACCCACATTTATATCCTAAAAAGTTCGTAGGTTGTGTACAACAGTTCCAAGAGATCCACAGATCAATGCCGTGCTAGTCAGACCACTACCAGTCAATGCCAGTAGCAGGTACTTCATAGAGAAAACAAACTTTAGCCCATTATTGTGAAGGTCATCACACTGCACAGAGTTATAACCACCCAGTAGGCCTGTTCTTATACCAGCCCAAGGTAAAGCTATTTGAAAGAAAAGCCTCCTTCTCATTCTGCACCCATCCCTGCCAGACACACACTGCCAACAGAGAAGCCATGTCTCCGACACACAGTACCAGTCCGTCAGCCCTCATTCAATCCTTTCAGACTAGTCTGTTTGACATCTGGGCCTTCTTTATGTCTTCTTTTTCTGGGGAGTTAAAATTCCCTTCCCATGCAAAAAAGAATGCTGATCTATTTTAAGGGCTATCCACCTTATTGTGTTGCAAATGATGACAATAATAACACCTAGATGGCCCACACTGTGGAGTTACTGAGAGGATCATCTGCTAGGAGTGTCAGGTTTAATTAGGAGTGGAGACTAGGACAGCAGTGTCCCATATTTGGAAAGATAGAACTGAAAGCTCTAGTAAACACATCCTCTGTAGACCAGAAGGCTCCAATTCAAAGCATTTGTCACATCAGTTTTGGCTTGGCCACCTTGTTATGCACCCAGACTTGCTATTTCCCATCATGCAGAACTTTGGCATAGGCATGGGCATAAACATAGGAGGTTTGATCTGGTCTGGTTTTGTTCTAACGCAGTTCCCAGCAGACCTAATCATGACAGGGTGTAGTTGCTGCCTGTGGTATGAGAGAAAGTGCTGAAAGGATCTCTGTAAATGTGCAAGAAGGTTTTCTCAGGATTCTCCCTACATTTGTCAAAGGATATAGGATTGTAATATTTGTAGATCTTGCAAAAGGCCTCCCAAATGGACACAGGATAGGAGTCTAGTGACTTCCATGGAAACTCCTTAACTTCAGGGTACAGAGTTTTTTCTGAATCTGTATGGAATTTAGCAATCAGTCTTCTGAGGCATCTGATATTTCCATCAAATCACTTTACCACTTTTTTAATAGTAGCCTTGCTGAGAAAAAGGATGCTCCAGTTAGTCATTAGGTAGAAGATGGCAGCTACAATTTCTGAGGAATTTAATAATTGCAAACATAGGACAGATCAGTGCTGTAAACTGAGACTACAGCCCCTAATCCCCTTCTGGATTTAAATTATAATTTCTTTCTTTGACTTTTAAAGGGGATTGGTTTTGTTGTTGTTGTTTTGTATTTCTTGTTGTTTTCTTGTTTGTTTTGCCAGAAATGGTGGTACTTCATACCTTGTACATAATGATTAGTTTTGTATTGCTGCAGCTGAGATACTAATCCAGAAACTGACAGAAACAGAGGAAAAGGAGCAGAATTTGAGACTCTCGCTTTCAAAGTAAATGGGCCATTCATTGAGCTATAAAATCAATGAATCTTCAATTCAGCAGTTCAATCAAAGTAACTGAAATTGTACAGACCTACTTCCAGGCAGATAGTTAGGACACGTACATGGCAGATGCAGCAGAGGATGAAGGGAAAACTGAGCCTAGGCACTACATATGGGTATCTTATTGTGTAAAATCTGTGCAGCATTAGCACAATTATAAGTGAAATTGCTTGTACCTGCTATTGGCAGGTATTAGGAATGTTTAAAACTGCTGTGAGAAAAGAGTGAAAGAATTATTTAAACCTGCGATGTGCTGAATTCAATACTGCGATCCTGCACATGCTGAGAACTAGAACCCTAGAGAGCCCCCTTCATTTTTCAGATATCTAGCAGATTTAAAGAATATGATGATCCAGGACAATAGAATAACGCAAATGCAACTTAAACCCTTTGCTGTATCTCAGCAGAAGCTGCTGTACTGGGTATTTATTTACTGTTGTAGTAATTGTCACTGGAAGAAAAAAAATATTAATTATTAAAACTGAATATCACTTTACAATCCCACTTTACATGAAAATAGGAGATTAAATATCTGATTTTTACATAATAGAAAATCTTGTAAGTAATAAATATCATTTAAATGGCACAAGAGATTGCATTACCAAAATGACTAGAAAATTAAATTATATCTAAATATATCTCTCATTTAATTATACCTCACAAACAGTCGCAACAGGCTTGGTTTTGGGGAGAGACTTGTTTAGATTTTATATTACAGAAACTGCAATAGATTTTAGGTTAAACTTAATGTAAAGTATTTCTAAATTAAAAAAAAAGTAAAAAGAAAAGACTTTTGTGACATGAATGTGCTTGTACGAAGAAAACTGCTTTTACAAACTGGTTGAAATTAGTTGTGTGACCAAAGCTAGATTAGAATTTCACATCTAAATACATATTTTTAGAAAAGGTAAGTTCACTATTATTACTTTTCTCAGCAGCAGATCACTGTGTTTTCCTGTGTTTTTTGCTAACAAAAGTCCCTTTAGTTTCCTTCCATTTTTGAAGACAAAGCAAGTCACATGAAACCTCTTGCTCTTTTCCCTCTCAAAATATAGGGCTGATGTTTAGGTGCTACAGGAAGCTGCTCTAATTATTGTCTACAAGTGTACCATTAGCCTTGGGAACAGCTAACTGCCTTTAATTGCTGGAAACAGCTGGGTAATTAATGCTACCCAATTAGTATAAACACTTTATAATCTTCTTTGAATCCTCCTGTAACCCTCTTAGGTATCATACCTCACAATTTGAAAACAGAACTGGAAGAGAAGTTGTGAAATCTACTATTAAAGGCAGAAAATTTAATTTCTGGCTGACAGAAATTTGTACATCTTTCATCATAGTCACTCCCAGTGCTTATTATTATGATTATTTATATAGGTATAGTTATCAACCATTTTGTCATGTTTGTTCATTGCTGAGAACAAGTAGCTTGTGTCCAAAAATGCTCAGAATATAAGACTTTGATTATAGTCCATAAATCCAGTGATTAGTGCATAAATCTGTTTGCCCGTCTGTAGCAAACCTCTGTGGAGATCTCTCCAGAAGAGATACAGGCAGTTCAGGCTGCAGGAGGAAAGGGAACTGTATGAAGAATGCACGGCATGGGGAAGGCTTGAGGAAAACGCTGTGGGCTTTTTTAACCCTAACTATGAAGGAAAGGACCAAATAAAGTACAACACTGTCCACAAAGTCACAGTTTACTTTGTAAACTAGATTTCTACTGATGCTCTCCCAGCTTTTCCTCAGGGCTGTCTGCACTGAGTAGTATAGTAACAGAGTAAAGTTACCTAAGTATTTTGAAAATAATATAAGATAGTGACTACTGTCCAGATGCAATAGTAGGTCAGGCTGTGATAAGCCAAGAAACTGCCCAAACTAGTCTGTTTCTTCCCTAAGACTAGCTCATGTAAATCTGAATCTCCTGTAGCTGAAAAACTCTGTAGTCTGAGCTCTGTACATGGTTGGACCACACAGTTAGGTGCTCATGGCCAAAACATTGAACCAGAAATCAGAAAAACTGTCCTTTCCTGTATATGTCTTATGCTCTTTCAAAAACTTAAGGAAACACTGAATGCTTCACTGAAGTTCAGTCTAGCATTTGCTAGGGATAGCAATGTACGTACATAAATATCTGAAAATTATTCAGTTACTCTGGGACTGTTTATATCTGGTCAAATACTGATATGCTTATTTGTATATGTCCCATGGGATGAAGTACGTAGAAAGACTGCACTGATAGGTGGGAATGAAAGTGTTTTAAATATTGTTTCGGAGCTACATATTAGAATGAAAACTAATGAAATTCACAATAACTCATTAGAAAGAAAACCAGAAAGCAAACCTGACTTCCATAATCAGTTACTGGTTAGACTATTGCTGACTTGTACAATGGGCTGTTATTATTTGTTCATTGCAAAATTATGTTTGAAGAGGAAACTCTTAATAGAAAACAACAGAGGAATTTTCAGAGCCCCTCAAATATTAAAAAGGTTAGAAATGTAGAGAGGATATTGCTGACTTTCAGTTTGGTTGGTTGCATTTTTAAAGATATTCCTCTGAAATTCCAATCATCTGTGTAACACGTACTTGAGGATAAAATATCTGTGAATTGTGTCAAGTTTATTTCTAAAACCTTTTGTTACCTTCTTTATAGTCTGACAGTATTGCCCATTAGCTTACTTTTTTTATCTTGATTTAAAATACCTTGTCTTGTAAATCCAAGCCTATATTAGGTGAAAGACTTAAAAAATATAAGCACATAAAATGTTCAGTGACAACCACATAAAACTGCATTAATTTGTCAAGATTGCTCTACCTCACAAAACATGCACTCAATTTATGAAAAAAATAATAATTTTAACATGTAATTTCAGTCCTGAAGCAAAAAATAAAACCAAGGAAAAGATAAATTATGTTGTTCTGAGATTAACAAAGCAGATGAAGTGGCAGAAAGCACTTTAACAGTATAAATAGGTCTATTCAGTAACAGACAGATAAAAAATAGTTGTTTACAAAACTGTAAATTTTACTGTGTTTTAGTAAGATTTATGAGCAATCCTGATTTATTAGACTAACAAGAGTTTTCTGTAATGATATCCTAAGCCAACATAAAGAATAAATTATATGAGTCTACCCACTGTAAGACAAATTCTCAAGAGAATTTAGCAATAAAAAGGATAGCAAGCACCTTTTCAAAGTTTCCTAAATATAGTTATTGTTTCCTAATATGTTGAATATACCACAAAAAATATTTTTTGTGACTCAAAACAAGTTCTTTATTCCTGTGACAATCAAAATGGCCAACATAATCTCTGAACTTAATTTCTTTAATTTCATTGGAAAAAAAAATACTAAATGGATTGTTCTTGTCTGAATTTACTGAAAGTTAAGTAATTCATCATTTCATATAAGTTTGCTGTTATACAAGTATTGTGATGAACATGTCACATGTACTGAACCTTTGCAAACCTTTCCAAAAATATTGCATATTTCCAAGAAGACTGATCATCTTTTTCTGGAGTGAAAAATGCATTTCTGTAATGCCATTATACATTGCATACTTTTGTCCTCAAAGAAACTTATCAATGACACACTTCTATTTTGGTTGATAGGTGGAGAACAAATGCATAGAATGCACTGCAAGGGAAATTAAAAAAAAAACCAAAAAACCAAACAAAAAACCAAACCAAAACAAAACAACATAAACCCACCATATGTGTTCAATGAATGAACATCTAAATTTTCCCTGCAAGCTTTGTTTTATTTTTAGTAAGATTAGTAACATTGTGGCCACTGTAGTTTAGTCAACTGATGTCTTTTAACTCTATTGAACTGGGATAGTAAGACATATACCAATATCCTGATAATAATAACAATAAAAATAATAGATATATTATCTTTCATTAAAGTCAGATCAACCTAATGCAATACACTTGTTAATAGCCAAGCCAACAGTTTTCAGACACAGAATCTAAGCAACAGAAACAATTTTCTGATACTGGACTTAGTTAGAAGTGAATTGTTTTCCTTGCTGTCTTAATTATACTAAAATGACCATCTTTCACCTTCCTTCAGGCCATTCTTTGCCTATGTTTATAACACTGTATCACTGCAGTACAGAGTATCCCATTCTTGGCTTTTAGAGATGTACAGGTAGACCTAAATAGAGAAGACAATTGAAAGGAGCTAGTATCTGGACATTGGATTAAATTCTACGCTTTCACTGATGATAGTGGGAGCTTTAACAT
Source organism: Picathartes gymnocephalus (assembly GCA_013390045.1). Taxonomy (NCBI): domain Eukaryota; kingdom Metazoa; phylum Chordata; class Aves; order Passeriformes; family Picathartidae; genus Picathartes; species Picathartes gymnocephalus. Next base: position 17,321 of record WEKY01039110.1, read on the forward strand.
ATAGACCATCTATGGAAGACACCTACATTTAGTTGTTTTAGTCTGTCCTAATTTGAATCTGAAATCCATGCTCTTTTTCTCACTTTATTTTTTCTTGTTATCCAGGCCCACAGTAGGAAATATGTGGCACTTACTGTTCCATTCTTTCCCTTGAAATGGAGCATCTGTCAAAGAAGAGGCTGAGAATTTGGACTGTTAAGACTGAGAAGAAGAGGCTCAGGGGAGAGTTTCTCAAAGTGTATAAACATCTGATGGGTGGAATAAAAATGAAGCCATACTCTTATCAGTAGTATCCAGGAACAGACAGTTCCTCTCCTGTGAGAGGCAATGGTCACAAATATAAAATAAATTCTACTTAAATGTAAAAAGCCCTTCTTTAATGTGAAAATGATTGAAATCTGGTATAGATTTCACAGAGAGGTTATGAAATTTCCATTCTTAGAAGTATCCAAATCCCAACTGGACATGGCTCAGGAGAAACCTGCTCTAGGTGACCTTGCTTTGAACAGGGGGATTGAACCAGATGTCCTTCACAGGTCCTCTGGACCTCAGCTGCTCTGTGATTGAAAATAATACACTATTTTAGCAGAAATGAAATATGTAAGTTGCTAAGGCTCATATTGATTTTCAACTGTCCTCTAGGAAGGACAAATATCTTTAACTGCTATGAATCATAGAAAGTTAAATGAATTACTGCTTTGTGTTTTGGTTTTGGGGTTTTGTGGATTCTCTTCTTGATTGTTTGATTTCAATCAGTTCCAATCTATAATGTCAGACAATCCAAAGGAACGGTTGGCTAAGTAGAGACACTTTAGAGGGGAGGGGGCAGAGCAGGAAAAATATCCACTGCAGAAGCAGTATTTTGAAACCTGTCCTTTATGTGAGCACACACTTATTTATGTATTCAATTATTCAATTTGGAGCTTGAGAAAATATAAACAATCTTTAAACTGTTATCCCTTTGTGGTAGTATATGTTAGAAACCTAATATAAGGATTTGAACCTGTACATAAGAAAATGTGGATAATTATATTGCCTTCTGATACACTTAGTCTGTGACCTTTCATATGTAGTTGAAAGTATTACAGAAGTATAGGATTGAAACAGATGCTTTCATATTCTCTTAATACAACATTTGCCATTCAATTTGAAAACTGATTGAAAAACTTTTATATCCTTCATGTTGGAAAAATTTTTTGTTTCAATCTGATTAATTTTGAAGTTGTCCATTTCATAGTACATCCAAAAATCATTATGTCACTCATGAGCAGATAGGAATTCCCTCTTGTATCCAATTAATTGTTGTCATTGTCCTTTGAGTCAGACAAATGCTACCAGAATGTTAATCTATGTTTAGTAGCAGGAGCCTTGGGGGCTATCTCAAGCCAGATTTCTATTTTTTTACTTAGGCAGCTGACCAATCTTCCCTTTAAGGAATTCTGATCATATTTTTATTCCTGCATACCAAATCATACATCATATATTACATGAAAGTTCAAATCTTCAGAACATGAGTTGGAAAAGTCTGTCTCTCTGTACATTGCTCAGCTTTTCATTATTCCTGCTACTATTCAATCTGTCTGTCATCAGTGGTTAGTGAGGGCACATGAGAGAGAATTTCACGTTAGAACACACATCTGATCTTTCATCCTTGCTTTGTTTTGCTTGAGAATTACAGTGCTATTGAACACCTGCAAATCACTGGCCATGCAAACTTCTATAATGGTGGTAAAAAGTCAAATGCAGACAATATTTCTGATTCAGCTGTAAAGCTAAATTTCAAACATGCACCTTTACTCTTCAGCCCATTAAAGTCAGAACAATAAAACTTAATCTGTGAATAGTGTAGACCTATTGCTCACTGATGGTTTAGGATGTGTGCATACTTGTTGCCATAGTCATTGTTCCTTTGAAGTGTCTCTGTTTTTACATGACAGATAGTTACTGAATTTTGTAGTGGTGTCCCACCTTTCTTGAACTTTACTGTGTGCTTAATTCATGTGGTTTTGTACCTGAAAAGACAAATTGAATCTCAACCACAGCATTGTGATTTTTGTTAGAGAGATTGTCTTACAGGACAAAGAATTGTGTGTTGAGTACTCCTCAGTTTACAGGAGATGAATTTAAAAAAAAAAAATAAAAAGTCACAGCTGCTTTTGTTTTAGAAGTTTTTATCTATTGCAGATGTATTTTTTTCAAGCTTTTCTTTCATGTGCTTTACCTATTCCTACTTCCTGTGATGACTCAGTTATCCAGGGCCTTTTTAGGTTTACAATCCAAAATAGCAAAAAACTGCAAAACAGTTTCATTCTTTCTTACTTTGATTAATAGAAGGAATTGAAAAATTTCTGTGTGCTGTCAGTTCTCTCATCACATGTAGTGCATAATTAAAAAACAAATCTTAAACCAAAGATTTCAATATATTTTTAAACTCATACTTTCTGTATATTCTTTCCAACCTAGATCTCAAACAAAAAATTGGAGAAAGAAAGATTAATGGTTTTTTTCCTGCCTGAAAGTAAAAGTTCAAATTCTCATCTTTTAACTTAGCACTGGGCTGTCAGCTCATAGCACTCATGCTTGAGAGGGTTATTTTCCACTGGTCCAGGTGAAGCTGTGATACTGCATGGAAGAAGTCAAGATCCACAAAAGCAGAGAAAAAGTATAACTTCACACTGAAGTGACTAAGATATTCACCTGAGAATAAGTACTCCTATTTTCATACATCTGCCCCAGTATACCTCCCATATTTGCTGTGTATAGGTTTAGTTTTTATTGATTTCCATTTGTTCTTATTCATTTAGTATTGAGAATTAGTCACTATGAGATATGGAGGAATAACTTCCCATCCAGAACAGAACATATGAAACCTAAGTACTTAATTTTTTTTTTTTTTTAAGTAATGTTTACAATTTAAGGCATTTTTCCATCCTGCATAATTTTTTGGGACTTAGAGTCATCTTGTTATTGTTGTCCATGGTGGACTGGGATTTTCCCCTTAGTTCCTGATTGTATCTATTTGTCCAAGCCCTGAGAGGGCCTGGGAGTACATTCTGAACTCTAGAGTACTCAGCTGTGAGGGAGAAAGCATTGTAAGACACTACTCAAACTACTGTATTAAAAAAGATACAGAATGATAACATAAGGGTTTTTTTAATTTATTTTTGATTTTTAGGGTCTAGGAGTTCTCCATATAATAAAACAGAACCCCCAAATCCCAGTAACACCCTAAAACCAGGGAGCTCTCTAAACTCTAAGAGAAAATTTCTATTAAACAAATCTATTTTTTTTTTCTTTTTTAGGAAGGCAGAGAGATAAAAAATAAACCAATTAACAGAAAAACAATTAATTTCTTGATTTATGACTATTATTTTTGAAACTTAATTTAAAAGATCTTGATGTTAACAATCTTTCCTGAAAAAACACTGCATGCCATTGTTTTATACATAGATGCTAACTAAAAAACTTAATTTGACCTTTGCCCTCTGTATTTTTTTACAGTCTATCAGGTCATCAGCTATGCCCAATTAAAGCAGATTAATAATTTAAGTATGTCTTGAAGAATTTATTTTTTATGAACTTTGTGAATTGTTATTTAATAAGACATCAGTGCAGAAGCATTATGGCACAGGTAACTAAAATGCAGCAGCAGTCCTATTAGGTTGACAGCTTCTCTGATTTTGTATTTAATCCTCTCATCATTCATGACAGTTTCTACATAAGCAGTGAATATAAAGTGACAAAAAAATAAAGTCAGTGCGGTTTCTGCACCTCATTTTATAGCAACAGGTGTAGTGAACTGAGGACATTAAAACAAATTCCAAAATTACCGTGAAGTATTCAAGGTAACTGCAAGGATGTTTGACCTAGAGCTCCACCTAGAGAAACTTTCATGAAAAACACTTGCCTAAATCTCGATATTTTAAGTTTATGGGGTTGCTGTCGGCCACAGGTATCGTTTAGCTGCTCAAGCTGATATAAGGTGCCGGCTTATTTGCATTTTAGAATAAATTTATTTTAATTATCTTAGAACATTCCTTCACTTCTTTTCCCTGATGACTTAAGAAGGTAAATAGCCATGTTTAGAATGCCATAATTTTGAGACTGCTAAAGATTATATTGGTTTCATTTTTATACATAATCCTGAATAAGCACCCCCCTCAAAAAATATTCTGTTTTTTCTTCATCTTTCACACTAGTAAGTGATATTTTAGCTAGATTTCCCGTCCAACCATGCAAAAGGCTGTTCACCAATTAATATTTGACATTAGGCTGAATCATAATGTCATGTTTGCTGGGTTCTGAGGATGAGTAAGGCATGAATTTAAAACTGAGCTTTGATTTAATTAATAATATTATGATCAGGAATGTGGCAGAACTGGTTGTGAACTTCAGTAACATCACCGATATGCTGGGAAAGCAAAAGACAAAGAGACTAAGACGAGTGGAAGAAGAAAGAAAGTACTTTTTGTATTTTTCACCTCTACCTTTTTTGGTGCTGTATGGAAAGCAAGGGGTAAATAACCCATCTTTGCAAATACTGCACCAACCTGAGAAAAATATTCTGTGTCTGTGGTAGAAAGTGATTTATGCTAATTTGTGACATAAGAAAGTTTACTGAATTGAGCATATTGGGGCGACACTAATACTGGGAGTATACTCTCTTCAACATAAAATCACATTATGATTTTAATAGCATTTCACCAACTATAGATTTTTTTCCAAATGGGCTGCAGACCACCATTAAAGAAACAGGTTATAGTATAATAGTGCTTACCATTAGC
>WEKY01039114.1:1432-15649 GCA_013390045.1 Picathartes gymnocephalus
TTTTGGCATTGCCAAGAAATTCAATCTTCCCAAACTGACTGTGTTGAGCTACATAAAACTTACATGAAATGCAGCCAAAACAAGATAGACATAATGAAACTTGTACCCAGCACCACATTGTTGGGTATTTTTGCGCATATAGAGAAGGGAGGAAGTACATATTTACTATGGAGATTATCAGGGTTAAGCTATCTACTGCTGTTTGATGCATATGCACCCACATACAAACACATGATTACATTGCAGAGGTATGTTTATGTAATACTAATCATGCAAGATTTGCCCCACAATACCTCAGAAGGTACTGATTTTACCCACTTAGACAGTTAAGCCAACTGCAATGCCAGAGAGAATAACAGAGCCTTTCGTCTCTGATCTATTTTGACTTTGTACTAACTCATGATTTTCTTTTTTAAGGTCTGTAACAAAATCTAGACCACCAGAGATACTGTAATTATAGCTTATATATGACATCTTCAGAGATTCTAAGTTAGGATTTGATCAGCTGCTTGGCCAACTCAGCAACTCATTTATTTTGAAAGTCATAGCAATAAATTGATTCCTTTGCTACTTCTTCTATTTGAAATATAAGAAAATGTACTATGCAACTGACAATACTTTTTACAAGCAAGATCCATTCAGTATATAGACCTTTAGGAAGCTGGGAATGGGACCTTAAAGAAAATTTTGTTATTATTATATAGGGTTTCTGAGAAGTTTTCTACATTTGCAATGGCAAGATTACATGAATTACAGGAATTACATTCATACATGCTTTCAAATGCACTCAACAATTGATTACTGTCATGTTAGGAACATCAATGAATTTTTTAAAATAAATTTCTTCCCAACACTGTGAACAAACCTTGCTATATTCATGAACGTTTACAAGCTCAGCAAGAGAAAAAGGCTCCTGGACACGTGGAACAGTTTACAATCAACAATAAAGCCTTTTTCATTTACTTAACATGAATAGTAAATGGTAAATAGTAAGAATCAAAATGAGTAAGAAACTCAGTGAAATTTTTCTGCTTCTCTTTAATGTACATCACCAGTTTCTGCCTTCGTAAGACATGTTACATTAGAAACCATGTAGATTCTAATGCAGAGGTTGACGGGTCAGGTAGACAGAGGGGAACCAGGGAAAAAAGAAAGTTTTTTTTGTGGCCCTGCTCACAGAATAATCTCCACAGTTTCTGTGTTTCCCTTCCCAGAAGCGACAGCACTTACCTATTCCATTATCACATACAGTAGGTTGTAAATCAAAAAATGGGAACTTGAAAAGATTTTGAAGAGAGATTAAGCTCCCCCTACCCTTCCCCTCTAAAGTGCAAAAGCGGAGTCTCATGCAAAAGCTATCTAGGTTATTTTCTGAACTTTCTCTTTGATCTCTATTGGAAACTCAGCGCAAAATGTTTTGCGTTTCAACTTCTGATCTGAACTGCAAGCAGCACGTAAGGAGCACAGTAAGATCTCCTTTGACACAAGATGGTTGCATTGTTCAGATGTGCTTCCTCAAATCTAGAGCAATACCCAGGTTTTAGTTCCCATGCCATAGATACATTTTTATACATAGAGCTTTCACAGCCTCCCACTGCCTTCAGCGGAGACTCACACAGGTACCAAGTTACACTTGTACAGAATTGTTCCACAACTACACCTTAGTTACACCTCAGTGTTAACAAGCATAATTCTCCATAATTTACAATATGGCTGCACATTCCTGTACAAATGTACACTGTAATGAGAACACAAAAGTACACAAAAAAATCAGTTGTATTCTTCCTGAATTTAGTATGGATATTTCAGTCTCAACTGGCAGCCTGAACAATTTTTTCTTTTTTCCTTTCTGCCTTGGCATAAATATAACTTTATTATTTACTTTCCTGTCTTGGTGAAGCCAAAAGACTATTTCACTTCAACTTCCCCTTGAGGCCACTCTTTCTTCAAACAGCAACACTGGATCAGTGAACAGAATAGCAGATGTGTGTGCATACAATCATTAATTAAGCAAATGAAAAATATCTGACTGTTGACTGTACAAAGAATTCATTCAAAATACATGCAGATCTGATTTATAAAGGATAAAACCCCCATCTTTTCTCTTCTCAACTGTAACTTTTACATTTCTATTCCCAAGTGATGTGTTCTACACATACCCTTTAAAAACTCAAAATCAGATCTTGATGAGTTTGCTAGAGAGACATGAAATAAAGGTTATAAAACTATCCCTTTAAGAAGAAAATTATGCTTACTCATGAATTCTGTGATAGTGAAATAACCAGAGAAGTTGATAACTACTAAGGGAATTGAGCTCTAACCTATGGGCAGGATATAAGGAATAAGAGAATGGACCAAAATGACAAGGAAAATTACACAGAGAATTATAAAAATATCTGAAAATATCTGAAAATTATTTTGCAACTTTATATAAGTCTGATATAACTTCTACAGAAGTTAGCAGATTTGAGGCAGTCTAGCTTTTTGTTTACATGGCAGCACCATTCTGAATTTGTGATAAATTACTGTTTGGTTACTTTCTTTTCCAGACACCTCAAAATTATCATTATGCAACTTTGTCATTTCCAGAAGAGACTTCCAAATTGCTTTTCTTCCCCTTGAGTCTAGCCATAATTACTAGTTCCAGACTCCGAGAGTAAGTGCAGCATTTGGAAAAAGGAGTTGAGATGTTGCAATGCTCTGCACCTATAAATGTGTGTAGCAGAAGCACGAAAAGAAGGCAAAGACTTGCTCATACAAGACTTGCTAATACAAAGGTTGGCATAAAAGAGAAATGAACCCTCATCAGATGATACTAAAGATTGAGGAGACAGGCCATTCTTCTGTCTGGTGTTTTTATGCAAGGCAGACCTCCAGGATGGAAAGGATAGGGAGAAATCTAAGGGATTCCCCAGTGAGACTCTGATAGCCCCTATGTTACCCTGAGAGTATCATTTCAGACATCCCTCTAACTCCAGCAAGACAAAACCAGCACACACATGAGGACATGTGGTTGTCAAAATTAGACAAAGCAAGGTTCCAGCCTGGTCACAGTGTATTCTGTATCTTTCCCAGTGTGCATTCCTCCACACCTTTCTATCTGTCTCTTGCCATTTTTTCTCACCTTCTATCTAATCATAAGACCAGTTACTTACATTGCAGAAAAATAAAAGGAGAGTTCCAGGGGAGTGTGAGAGGAGGGCAAATGAGGGCATACAGCTTGACCAGAACAGTCAGATTACACCCCATCTTCTTTCCAAACTACTTCTGTCAAAGACTATGCACGAAGTCAAAGTATCAGCTGAGGCATGATCATCTCTTCCTCCTATGTCCTAATAGGCTCACCACAAAGTTTCTCCCTTAATGGATTTTTCTGGTACTTGTTTAAGTGAAAATAAGAACTATCAATCACTGGCAACTTGGTCTTCAACAAAAGAAGCGTGGCGGCTTCAATTTTCCCATAAAGAATTTGTATCTGATATAAACAGACTAGTTCATATCCATTTCTGAAAAACGATTGCATTTTTGCGACGTGGTTTTACATAAACACAAAATTTCATAATACTTAATAACTTTCTTTTAAAAATTATTTTTCTCATGTGCCTTCTAATACTCTTTATCAATTATTTCTTTCAGAAAAATGTAAATTTTCCCATGATCTGCCCAGAAATGAAAAAGATTTCTTTTCACACAGAACCCTATTTATGTATTTATTGTATATAGTCACTGTCTTATGAATGTCTTGTCTGGTTATCCCACTAAAGTGAATGTTCCAAGTCTCAAGGAAGAAAAATTTGAATTCCTCTCACTGCAAAGTTCCTATCATTATTTTGAGAATTTCAGGGTGCCATATGATTTTAAAGGAAATTTTGTGCAATTTTAAGACATTGCGTACCATTTTGACTCATACCTGGAAAGGAAAATACTCTCCATGACCAACTACTGACAAAATACATACACTGATATCTCAATCATGGTCTATTAAAAAATACCCTACCTATAAATTAACATATAATGCAAAGGGTATAACTAAAAAATTGCCTTTGAGTGATACAATTTCTGCTATTATTCAAAATGCAAGGCCACTTAAATTAGGACTACTTTTAGTAAAATTTCAGAGAACTAACCACAAAACTCTGAGAGAGAAAAGTCCATTTTGTCAGCTTAGCATCTTTTCAGCTCCTAAACTAAGTAAAGTCTACAACAAGATTGCCAGATAATTAAGTTATATTCAATAACTTGTACAGATTCTATTTCTTCTGGAACTTTCCACATTTATTTTTAAGACAAACAAGTACAACTGTTTACCTGGATATCCCAAAGCTCTCCAGTATTTAGATATAAGCAGAAAAACTGGCTGACTCAATGCGACAATCCACGGGTGTATCCACTTAACAGCCTGGTCAATTTGCTAACAAGGAGTTCTGCTTCTCACAGAGGAGTTCTTGCTTCTCACTAGATACACTTGTGGGTTTCATTATCATGAACAGTAACTGCTCTCCCCAGGATATTAGGCAAGAAGTGCTGGAGGAAAAGGGAACTAAAGTGTATGCAGACTGGTTGGCTGCTGCCATCAGCAGTAAGCACCATGTGATATCCAAAAGTATTGCATTTACCCTATATTGCGCAGCCCTGTGAGCCTGAGCCTTTACAGAATAGCTGCTAATGAAATGTGTGTGGCAATTACAAGCATAAAGGGTGGACAGACCACAGGTCCAGGGCCCTGCTACCACTGAGAATCCTGCATACATTTCCCTCATCAGGCTAGTGTGTTTCTTTGCTGTCTCACATTCACCAGGGGGATCTTGAGATTCTCCTGGTCAGATTTTTAAAACTTCTGTTAGGTGGAGATTTTTTTTTTTTAAACTATGATCATACATTTCTTCTGTCCTTCCTCCTGTGTGTTCATTACAGAAGTCAAAGAGTTTGAAGGATGATATAGGATAGAAAAGCCAATACTGAGTAAATATTTTCACAAGAAATTCTAAACTTGTGTTTGTGCTGAAGGTAAATCAAAACCACAAAGGCAGAACCCTCTACAAAATACAGCTCAGTGAATTTGCTGGAGCAGTGCATGTGGAAGAGATTGCAAAAGAAAAGCTGTGTGTCTTTGAGCTTAATTAAAAGTTATCTGAATCTTCCTCATGGTCTATTATTCTTCTTCTGCACAAACATCTTAGTATTTTTTGAAATATTTTGGGGTGTTAAAGTAAAGCATTGAAAGTGCTTGATATTTATAGCTTAATTTTACAAAAATTCTAGCTTAGACCCTTCAGAAGTTTATTAGGGTGCTGGATGAAGCCTATTTGAGTTAGAAGCACTGCTGCATGCCAATGGTAACTGATTTTTTTGTAATATAACAATGTTTTATTGTAGTGGAAGAAATGCAGTTCTTTATGCTATTCATTCAGCTAAACACTGCATTTTATTTATAAAATAGTATTTATTTGTGAAAATAAACAATCATCACAGATGATAATGCATTTATTATTAATACTACGGTACATTAGAATTTGTGACTTGCTGTTGTATGCAGCAGCCTTCATGACTGTTTTAAGATGCTAACTGTAGCAATACAGTCATTTTGTGTGGGTAAACACCACTGCAAGGGTTTGCTCGCAGTATCGGCTCTAGACAAATCATGCAATGATCAAAGAGCTAGCTTATCTTCACAGTTCTGAATGTAGACAGCTCCTGTTGTCTTCTCTTTCATCCAATACACACAAATAAGTACATCCCTAACTGACAGAAGGCCGATGAGAATATAAATTGCAACAAACACAATGAAAACAAGTTTACGCTGTGAAATTTCTGTGAAACTTGCCCATCTGCAATATCCACCATGTGCCTCATTGTACACTTGCAGGTGCAATAGCTTCCTGAAACCTCTCTGGTTTTTTTCCACTTATTTCTGTGAAAGTTGTTTGTGAGTGATGTAGGGAAATTAGCTATTTTCAGGTGAAGAAAGAATCTGAACAAATGAATACTTTAAGGAACAAAACTCACAAACCTGAAAGCAGTGTAAAATTATTTTGCCATTTTTACTTTTCACAAAAACAACAGCAGCAGCAGCAACAAAATCACAAGCTTGTATTCAAGCAAGACAAGCATGCTAATAATGATAATGTCTTCTCATGTATATACATGCCACTATACTCTCTGTATAGACCAAATGCAGCATCTAAATTCCAACACACCAGTCATGTGTTACTGTTCCTATGTGGAAACGTTATGACTGCAACTTTAAGTATGTATTTTTTTATCAGAGCATTTGTTTACATATTTCCATGTAATTTTGGGAAAAGTGGCTACTTAAGAATTAAGTTTGTCAAAAATCAAGGAAAGAGGAAGGGAAGAAAAACAATCAGAACCTTGGCCATTCAGGAAGAACGTACCAGCAGGCCAAGGGAGATGATCCTCCCCATCTATTTGGTTCTGGTGAGGCCACATCTGGAGTGCAGTGTCCAATTCTGGGCTACTCAGTACAAGAAAGTAAAGGAGATACTGGAGAGGGTTCAGCAAAGATCACAAAGATGATTTAGGATCTGGAGCATCGCTCTTATGAGGATAAACTGTGGGAGCTGAGTGTGTTCACTCTGGAGAAGACTAAGAGGGGATCTTATTAATACATAAAAAATATCTCAGAGGAGGGTGCCCAGAGGATGGTGCCAGGCTCTTTTCAGTGGTACCCAGAGACAGGAAAAGGAGCAATGTCCATAAACTAAAACACATGAAGTTCTACCACAACAAGAGGAGGAACTTCTTTTAATTGAGGGTAGCAGACCACTGGAACACCTGCCCAGGGCACTCGTGGAATGTCCCTCCCTAGAGATATTCAAAACCCACCTGGACATGTTTCTGTGTAACCTCATCAGGAAAGCTGAACTGGAATCTCCAGAGCTCCCTTCTAGCCCTCATGATTCTGTGATTGTGTGAGTCTCTGCTGTAAATGCTAGTCCATCTTTTTAAGATATTTCCTTTTATCTACTGACATTCTTTGCTCCAACATGGTTTGAAAAGTCAGGCACTTCCATCTGAACACCTCTTGCTTTCCAATTCAATGGTCACAAAGAAAATCACAGGATCTTCTTACCTCCACAGTTATGTCAATACTACTGTTCAAGTTGCTCTTAACTAAAGGGACATGATACAAAAAAAAAAAAATTATCTTCTGACATTGTTTTTAACCTTCTTCATTTCACTAAATTGAAGTGTATTACATGATCCCAAATTTGGTGAGACAACATAACAGTGGTGAGGGAGGGTGGGAGAAGAAAATGCAGAGATGATGGGCTGGGGCAGCTTATCTTTAAATGATGTGTATATAGGGGGAGACAGGGCTGGGGGTAGTATGTGGGAGAACACCTTTGGACAGGTGCATTAATATCACTAAAGCAGTTTGAAAATCCTCTTCCTAAGTCAGAATAGTGTTGCTCTGTAATATACAACACATGCAAATATATGGAGCCATAAGCAAGAGAAAGTCAACGTTAGCAGCATTTTTCACTGAAATTTTGCTTCCTGCCTTCTTCTGCTCTCTCTCACACGGCTTTTGCCTCCTAGTTGTTACCGAACAGATTATATTTCTGTAGAAAGTAGATTATGCAGTAGGGAGGGAAGATATTGGAAAATTCTTTTAACTTTAGCACATTAGTGTATGATCCCTGTATTCATAGTTAATGCTTAGTTTTGTACCATACTGTGCTTAGAGATTAATGTGGCCTTGTGTTAACTCTCTACATATGTGACTAATAAGTCTTGTGCCAGCTAGTGCTTCCTTGTTTACTTCTATCAGTGATTAATATGTACTAGCTGATATCTTAGTTTTGAGAACAAGGATTGTGTGTCCTTGTACATTATGACCTGATACTCTCAAGGAGAAAAGTTTCATCAGAATATCTGCAATCATATCCAAACAAGTAAATTGAAAAAATTAGTATATATATATGTATTCAGGAAATGTGATGAATGTGTATTAGCTTCAAGAATATAATCTGGTCTGCTAGGTTACTGAACATGTATGTTTTAAGGAGAATTCCCCATGCACCCAATGTTGCTAATAAAGTAATGTTTTTCTTAACTAACAAATTGGTTGGAAAGTTTATTTCCCAGTTTTCCAATGACATGGGGACAGATTTGGCAAAGGAGCAGAAATAACGTATTTATCAATAATCTCTGTACATACTTGTACTCTAAGTTTCAAACTACCTGGTTTTGTGCTTCTTCTGGGATAACATTTTGAGTATCTGAACCTCACTAGAGGGCAAGGCAAAGTCAGCAGCCCTGCTTCACAATGCTATGCCACTCCCCAGAGAGAGTTCTGGGGAGAAATGCCATCTTGCCATGGCAGTGATTCTGTTACAGCATCACTTTGGAAAGTACCTGATTTCCAGAATAAACTTGATATTCCTGAACACTGGCAGGAGATTATGCCTGCAATTGCTACAGTGCATTATGAGAACCAACATTTTCGGTAGGATCAGTCTGCGTTATCTTTGTGTCTGCAGACAGGGCTAGACTTCCTCAAAAATGTGCTGCTGCATTTCCATCGCCTTCTCATTTGAAGGCAGTTTTAGTATTTCTGACAGAAGTTTGGTCATGAGCAAATTAACAGCATTTCCTTGTGTCTACATGCAGTGTCATGCTTATGGGAACTTCACAGATGCTGTTTAGGGACTACCAATGTGCAGGATTCCCTGGAAGATTCTCAAGCCAGTGCTGTGGCCCTTCTAAATTGTTGTTATTCACTATCTATAATCCTATAACCATTGCCTATTATTAATATATTTATACTTGCCTGAACAAGGACTGCAGAAATGTTTCCACTATTTATACTTTTCTACACTAGAGAAAGGTAGGATTGACAAATTCAAGAAAGATGTGAAAGGACACTGGCAGTGTCCTTACCCTGAGTATGCCTTGTGAGGGGCATGTTTCTGTCATGGAGGAAACCCCAGTGCATTCCAGAACATCACAATCAAGCGTATGTTAAGATCCTGGTTTTCTGCTGGGGTGTACGTACTGTAATAAATCACAGTCTTTCCTGGCAACAGCTAAAGCTGATGCAAAGCACTTGCTGTACAAAAAAATCTTTCATGCAAAAAGCCAAAAGAGTTTCCTTTTTGTGAGTTGAGGAATGCTCAAATCTCAAGCAATTTTTACTTCAATACAAAGCTCATATTCAGGCATTAGCTGTCATGTTCGACCAACGGATCATCTGCACTGCCCTGCACCCCCTTCCGTGCCTGCCCCTGCACTGACCCCCAGCGTCCACTGCCATGTCACAGGCTCTTCCCTGCCCCTTTTGCTGCCGAGCTCACCCACACGGGGGGCTCTGATTAGGTGGCTTTTGAATGAGGGTTTTTGCCCTGCAAGCTGTGTCGGTTCTGCTCGTGTATTCTGTCTACCTGGATTCAGCAGCAGGAGTTCAGGGGGAATTGAAAGCAGTGCTGCAGCAGAAAACACTCCAGACAGACCAAATGGGAACATCAGGCTTTTGTTAAACCTTCCACAGGGAAACCCTCTGGAGGGCACAGAGTTCACCATGACGTGCAGAGCCCTGACGAATGCAGGCACAGCCCTGTGAAACAGGGGCTGAGGGGGCTCACAGAGCGTGCCACAGCACCATTACTGCTCACGCCCCACAGCTCTGCCTCACTGAGGGCCACTGCTGATCACCAGGGGTAGCTTGGTTAGGCGATTTAATGAGCTAAATTACAGGTGATGTGAGTGTAGCTGTGATGGCTGAGTTTGCAACCAACTCCTAGTCTGAGGCAAGGACCTGGTGGCCATCTCGGTAAGGCAAGCCAGACGCTCAGAGACTAGCAGAAAAGCAAACTCGCTGGCTGGGAAGTTGCTAGAAGCTGTGCATGAGAGGAAATCAGAAGATACTGGGGTGAGAAGGAGGATGGAGGTGCAGGGCAGGGCTACTGCACAAGCAGTTTGTGTGGGGAAAGGACCTCTGGCAGCTGGGGATGGCCTGCCCTAGTGATGTTTTGCTCCCTCAGCCCCTCCTCCTCCGTGCCCTTCAGCGATGGCTGTGCCTATGCCCTGCCTTCCCGCACCATCCGCTCACCGAGCCCCGACTCTGTGCCTTCCTGCCCGGGCTCGGGCTGTCCCGGAGGGACGCGGGGCTGGATGGAGCCGGTGCCGGCCTGAGCGCGGGCGCCACGATCGCGGAGCTGCGCAGGGGACAGGAGAAGGGAGGGAGCCTGAGCTGCGGGAAGGACCCACTGGGACGTCAGAGAGGAAGGGAAACTTTCTCAAGGAAGAAGTTGCTTCAGTTTCCACCCTATATGCTTCACTTTCCACCTCGTGAATGGCTAGGCATGGATTATCAGCTGATGTGGCTTCCCCTTCAGCATCCCCCCCAGCTGCTGATACCAGGAGGAAGTGGGAAAGCAACAGGGACAGCTTCAGCAAAACACTCCTGACTTCCCTTTCTCTTCAACATGTCCTTCCCTGCCTCTGCCTGGGAGGTAAAAAAGTGTGCAAAAAACCATGCAAATACCTCACCAGGAGTTGTGCAAACCCTGTGGGAGGGAGACGGGGACACCGCATGCTTTCACACACAAATTTAACAACCTCCTTTCCTGCCCTCTCATATATTAAATACCCATCAGCTCTTCAAGTCTCACCTGCTTTTAGTGCAGAGAAGCAAAACAGAAACTCATATTTCCTAGAAGAATCTAAGCTGCAGGTAAGGTCCTGTTTTGAACTGTCTGCCCTTCTGCACTACCTTAATGGGGCAGAGAGGATTTGCAGCTAAAGTCTGTGCCTCTTCAGGTACCACCTAGCTCAGGTATCTTAGGTTTTCTTTGGGAAGTGGGTAATAAAGGGCCTTTGCCCTTCAAAGTGTCCTTAAACTCATCCTTAAACCTCTAAATAAAAGGTTTCAGATGAGAGCAATTTAGTCTCTGTTAATGTCAGATGATTTCTTAACAACAGCTCTTCAGACTTTTCATTTTAAAAAGTGGAAGATCAGACCTACATTTGTTAGCTAGTCCCCAATTCATATTAGAGGGTCATACTGCTTTCGCTTTTAAAGGATATTTGCTTAAAAATACCCAAACAAAATCGCCTAGATTTTCAGGGTCCATCTCAATTAGTCACACAAACCCTAGTAAAGTTTAGAAAAAAACGAGTTTTAATGAATGCAGATTTACACCTTTCTGTACTTTATGTGCTTTCAAGAAGTTACCTGTCACAAGTAAGGCTAAATTTGAACACATCTGAAACAGAAATTTAAGGCTCAAGTTAAATTCTCAGTTGCCAGGAATTTTTCACCACTCTGCTTCTGTATCTTTTCCCAGTACTTCTATGATAATTAGTCTTGTTTATTAGAACTACATCTAATACTTGTAGAGTCTTCTCTCGTGGGCTGAAATTTTAATTTTTTAGTTATTGTGTATGCTGTACTGCAGCTACTTTTATATTCTAAAGCAAGAAGAGAGAAAGGGAAAGCTTAAAAAAAAGAAGACAATGATGTGGCCTAAATAAAAACAACAAGGAGAAGGCTCCCACATGATAAACATTTCAAAACACAAAGTAACTTCAGAAACAGTTTTAATCAAAGACAATAAAGTTTAAAATGAAAACACAGTTCAATCAAAAAATCTTTAAGAAGAATGTTTCAGAAAAAATTTCCTAAGTCCTTCTGTTAAGTATTTGCTTAATGCCTGACATCCTTTCTACATCCCTATCCTTTAGGCTTTTAAAAAACTTTTGACTATCCCTGCTCCCTTATCTTTAGCAGGTAGTGGCAGGTTGGTCACAAAGCCTTCTGGCTTTAAAGCGACTGGTTAGCCTGTGATATAAATCCATAAACAAAAGAAAGGAGAAGTTAATTTAAGTGAGAATGCATTCACCTATGCCTCTGGCAATCACAACAGAAAACCAGGATCAGTTTTCCATCTGCTAAGAGTCCTTTTGGTAAAGACAGCTTAGACAGACTGTACACAAACCCCGTATTTTGAAGCCTTGCTGGTATACTAAGAGTTTCTTACAAAAAGAACATTTTTTCTTTCCTATCCTACTCTGCTGTCTTTTTGCAAGACTTCCCTCTCTTCTGTTAAACTCACTTTTTCCCTTTTTATCCAGTATTTGGAATGTGCTACCTGGAAAAGTGAGCTGTGTGTCCCCTCTTCCATCATACACCTGCCCTGCGGTCAGATGGGTCTCAGCTTTCAGGCATGCACAGGAGGCAGCCCTTTCATGCAGCGCTTTCTCTGTGCAAACATCACGTGTCTGTTTTTAACGTGGTGCCTTCGCCGGTGCTGGCACAATAGTGACCTCTAATGGAGGAGCCTCTCCCGTTACCAATCGTAACCTTCCGGCATCGTTTAGGTAGGGAGGGAGCAAAGGTGGAAAATCTGCTACCCCTCTAAGTTGTACCAGCATTTGATTCCCATCACTGTTAAAAAAAAAATAAAAAGGAGACGCACCCCCCTCCCCCCATCCCGCTCAGAAACCCCACAACAACAAATCAAACCAATGAATAAAAGAAAGTAATTGGGATTTTTTTTTGGCATTGTTTCTAATGCCTTTTTTCCCCTCCATTGCCTCTGTCTGTGTGCATCTCTGAGATGAGTATGAGACACTTCCATTCAACATTTGAAAACAGCAATAAAGTCTCTGATTTGCCCACTTCTCTTAACTTCTTGTCTGTTATGCGTCCTAGTTCCCTGTTGTGAACACAGGGGATTAAGGTGCTGCTATGTTTGCTCAGTGCCTGTCTGCTGCCTTGCCTAAAAGGAGAGACTATATGGCTGCTTTCTTAACTTTAATCGTGCAAATTTAGTTACTTCCCAAGTCTGCTATTTACACTGTTACAGACACTTGCATCTGCTGTTTACAAAATCTGTGTGAATGAGAAGGGGAAATATAGCAGTGTCTCTTTCAGTTTTGCTGTTGCCTCAGAGAAGTTACAGGCCATGACGCATGAGACAGCATAGACCAGCTTTTTGCTCCTAAATTGCATGGGGAAAAAAAATTCCATTTTTTTGCTATGCAAGATGACACTGCCAATATTTTGCTGAGCAGGGGCTAGACTGAAAGGTAAAGTGAGTCTGCTGAGCATTCATCAATGACTGGGCCACTGGGTAGATCATCAATTGAACAGAATATTTTTATTGCAGAGCATAGGACAGCTGCTGACTGTCATGGGGAGAAGAACATCAGGAAGCAGAAATGCAGCAGTGGTCTGCTTGTGGGGGACCATACTGTTAATTCTTGAGAGCTATTGCATAAATTTGAGCCTGAACAACTTCTCTTAAAGGATGATAAAAAGACATTTCATAAAAAACTCATGTCATGTGAGGAAAATACTTGAATCTGGAAACCTAGGTGTAGAATAATGAATTAAAGACTGAGATCCAAAAGACAATAAGGTAAGACCACAGAAATCATAGAAACAGGACCACAGGGGAATAAACACTTGAAGATATAAAAGGGATTGACAAAAGGATTATGAAAATAGTTTAAAAAATTACTAAGAAATGGAGATCAATGGTTATGCATAAATTGATGTTTTGAGAACCTTTTTAGAAGAGAGGTAAATGAGAGCCTGGAGACATGATTTCTGAAAGTTTTTCTTCTCCAAGGACATAAGAAAACATGTCTCCCTGTGACTCACCTTCAGAATCAAAATGCAGATGCCCTTGGGGGTTTAGAGAAGAATCATGGTATTGTAGAGGTTGTGACACTTCTCAAAAACTTAGCTAAACAAGTGACTAATGGGAAGAAAAACTGTTAGGGATGCTTCAGCAGAAGTGAAAGGAACACCCAGCCACAGCTGGAAGTACAAGATGCATAAGATCCTCTGATCCCCATTTCATTCTATGAAAATGTAAACTCCTTAAAATTATTAAATCATTTTGCCTATAATTATGGATTGAATTTGGCAAATTTGTTACACTTCCCGTTTTTAAATGTGTAATAAATAAATAATTTTGGTAACTTTTCAATATCTTCCAGTGAGGGTATTGCAAGTTAGAGAGATCATTTTTCACAATTTCAGAGCTGGAACATAGGTGTGGCTTTGTTTTTGTACATTTCTGTGTAATTTTTCCATTCCTAATTTTCTGTGTATTTCAGCTTTTACATATCAGGATGTGGCTGAAAGCAGGTGCTCTTTTTGTTCATTTAATATTTTTCCTGTAAAGAGTCATGAACTCTGATGAAGAACTACTTTTATTCTATTTTAGTTGGTTTTTTTTT